>SJYC01106988.1:0-14646 GCA_006408675.1 Madoqua kirkii | reverse complement strand
AGGGACCTTTTTAAATTTCATAATTATAATGACTTATTTTGTAGAGATACCTGAAAAAAGATTTATATACATATATATATATATATATATATATATATATATAAAATACCCTAGCAAATGTTATAGCAGGCAGTTAGTTGTGAGCAGAGAAATGGGGCTAAGGGCCAAGTGGCAAGAAATCCTTATCTTGTACACACTGGGGGTCCACAGGCACTCAGGAGAAAGAAGGGACCTTCAGACTGACTGGAAACTACATGTTTTGGAAGATCAGTTTCCCAGAGCAGGCAAATAAAGGTGGGGAAAAGTGGGGATCTCCTGCTTCCTAATGTGACCTTTTGCTCACGGCACTTTCATTATGATAAAAAGAGCCTCACAGAAAAGAAGTACTCATCATACACCAATGCCATGACAGTCCTGATCTAAGCAAAATGGGGAAAAAAAAATCCCTCCTCCCCTCAGGAAAATGGAGCCGGGGTGAAAAGCTTGACTGGGACCCCCAAACTCCTCCTCTACTCCTTCGTTTCCATGCGCCTCATAACCTGCTTGCAAAAGAGACCCAGAGCAGCAGTCCCTCACCTGTCTGCCAGCTCTCTGAAAGCACCTGTGTGTGTGTGTGTGTGTGTGTGTGTGTGTGAGAGTGAGTGAGCATGCACAGGCGCTGTGATCAGTCAGGCATCACTCTCTCTTTTGTGACCCCACAGACTATAGCCTGCCAGGCTCCTCTGTTCACGGGACTTTCCAGGCAAGAAAACCAGAGCAGGTTGCCATTTCCTACTCCAGAAGATCTCAAACCGGGGGCCAAACCCACATCTCTTGCGTCTCCTGAACTGGTAGGGGCATTCTTTACCACTGTGCCACTGAGAACCCACTGAAAGGGTGAAAGTGAACGTGTTAGTCACTCAGTCTTGTCCAAGTCTTTGCAACCCCATGGACTACTGTAGCCCACCAGGCAACTCTGTCCATGGGATTCTCCAGGCAACAATACTGGAATGGGTAGTCTTCCCTTCTGCAGGGGGTCTTCCCCACCCAGGAATTGGACCTGGGTCTCCTGCATTGCGGGCGGTTTATTTACCTACTGGGCCATCAGGGAGCTTAACAAAAAGGACGTGATAAGTTCACATGTGGTAAGATCTTTAAGAATCAAGCCCAACATTTGGGTGATGTTTGTCTGTCAGCTTGACTTTGAGAATATAAAGGCTGCATTTGGGAAAATGAATGCAGTGTTGGAGAGGCATGGTACACTGTTAGTCTTTTGCAGGAAACTTTCAGGGGCACAGTAAATCTACTGGTGTGCTCCCGATTTAGCCATCCCGGCAAATGTATTGGATTCGAATGCCCTGTGTTCCATTTCAGTTGAGCCCTAGTGCTTAATTTCTTCCTGCTCACTGAGAGTGTATCCTTGCTTAAATAAACTTTCACTTCACTTTCTCAACCTCTGCACGTTTTTTCACAATGAAGAAAGAACCTTAAATTCATTGCAACACATATACCATATGTATATCTCCTTATTAGGCAACTCTAGCTATATACTCAATCTATACTTCAACTCAGGGAAGTTCAGAAACCATTTCTCCCCAAACAGAATCCTTCCTTTGAATTTATAACTTTTTCACTACAAAAAAACTGGCATCCTTATTCAGCAAATTATTCAGGGTCACAATTGCCTTTGCATTTTTCCTGTTCACATAAAAAAAAATCAAGAACCACTGAGTTATTCTTGCAAATGCAGGCAGCATTAATTCCCGCTTTGAGTTCTTCTTGCTCATGCTATTGCAAAATTCTAAGTAGTTCATCCTTCTTCAGTGTTCCCTCCTCCATTTTATTCATATCTGTCAGATCAATCTTCTCAAAACCACCTCTGTTAACATTCCTCTGCTACTTAAAATTCTTCAAGGGTTCCCATATTGCCTTATGAATAAAATGCAAATTCCTTAAACATGGCATTCAAGGCTGTTATTGCTAGGGTTTCAAACTTCCTCTTCAGCAGAACTTCTCTCAATACAATAAACACACCTTACACTTCTCCAGTTCTCCCTGTTTCTCAGATTTACTCTATGCTTCCTTCACTTGTTATCTTGGTATAATTTTCTTTCTTTTTTGTCCTTAAAAAAATTTGGCTAAAGCTGCCTTGCCTGTGGGATCTTAGTTCTCTGAAAGAAAGAAAGTGAAAGTGAAAGTCACTCTGTGGTGTCCGATTCTTTGCAACCCCATGGACTATACAATCCATGGAGTTCCCCAGGCCAGAACACTGGAGTAGGCAGCCATTCCCTGCTCCAGGGGATCTTCCCAACCCAGGGATCGAACTCAGGTCTTCCACATTGCAGGTGGATTCTTAACTGTGCTGCAAGGGAAGACCAAGAATACTGGAGTGGGTAGCCTATCCCTTCTCTAGCAGATCTTCCCGACCCAGGAATCAACCTGGGGTCTCCTGCATTTCAGGCAGATTCTTTCCCAACTGAGCTCTCAGGGAAGGCGCATATTGTTCTCTGACAGGGGATCAAACCTGTGACCGTGCATTGGAAGTGCAGAGTCTTAAGTACCATACCACTAGGGAAATTCCCATAATTTATTCTTTCTACTCTGAATTCTAGGCTCTTCTCTTCCTTATAAATTGTCTACCTCCCACAGGCTATACCGAGCTCTCAACCTACAGGGATCCCAACAAGGAATTCCACCACTTCTATGAAACCTTCCCTGGCACCTAGCCAGAGGTTGCTTCTACTTTCTCTAAACCCCCAGAGTATTTTGTATCACATTTTAGGCTCCATTCTTACTGTTAAGGGTACTGAGAAATGACAGCAAATAGTGAGAGGCAAAGTAAGAAGTTAATGGATGACTCACGGCCTTAAAAGAGAATAAAATTTTCACAGTTCTACAGATTACTACTTACTAACATACCATGATCTTTTTATAAAAGCAAAATGTATAGCACATCCTAGCCAGAGGTTGCTTCTACTTTCTCTAAACCCCCAGAGTATTTTGTATCACATTTTAGGCTCCATTCTTACTGTTAAGGGTACTGAGAAATGACAGCAAATAGTGAGAGGCAAAGTAAGAAGTTAATGGATGACTCACGGCCTTAAAAGAGAATAAAATTTTCACAGTTCTACAGATTACTACTTACTAACATACCATGATCTTTTTATAAAAGCAAAATGTATAGCACATCACTGGCAGCAATGTGTGCACTGTGTAAAATGACCAGCTAGTTCAGTACTGTCGCTCAGTTGCGTCTCACTCTTTGTGACCCCATGGACTACAGCACACCAGACTTCCCTGTCCGTCACCAATTCTGGGAGATTACTCAAGCTTACTCAAACTCATGTCCATTGAGTCAGTGATGCCATCCAACCATCATATCCTCTGTCGTCCCCTTCTCCTCCTGCCTTCAACCTTTCCCAGCATCAGGGTCTTTTTTAGTGAGCCAATTAGCTGCTTACTTACAAATCCTTTTACCTTGTAAAAGACTACCATTGTCACATGAATTAAAACTAGGACTGAGATGAGGATACAGCAAGGAAGGCTTTGGCTAAAAGGACAAACTCAAAGCCTTGGATCACCACAAAGTAAGTCTCGCATTCAATCAACACACATTTGACACACAGACACAGGCAAACCCCACCTCTACCACCAACACCATTTCACTAGGTGTTTGATAGAGACTGGGCTAATTTAAAGCACAGAGCAGTAAAACACGTACAGAGAAATATTATCCTGTCAAAGAGTTGTTATTGTCCTGAAAAGCTATGGATATATTAGTCTTTAAAAATTAATAATAATAACCACCAATACCAAAATAATCACATTTCTTTTCCATATATTAAAACATAATAATACCATCATATATTCTCTGTGCACCGTTCTCAGAGAAAGCCCTAAACATATCCAACCTTTAAATTAAATTTGCTTGATAACTGCAGCACAGAGAAAAACCACTTTATGGGTAGAAAACTGGAACACAGAATGTTTATGTCATTGATCAAGGTAAGAAAAAGCATCAAGGTCTTCTTATTCCCAATCTAGTGCTTTATTCAGTAGACTAGGAAAAACAGCCAATTATCAGGGTGATGTGTGTATAAGTTTTTTTTTTTCTTTTAAGTAGACTTTTCAGAGGTTTAATAAAAGTGATGCAGAAAAAATAAACCAATGGGAGATTCCAAAGGAAATTATTGATAGTTTTTTTGTTTTTGTTTTTGCAAAGTAGTATTTCTGCTTTTATTTATTTATTTTAATTAGAGACTAATGAGTCTACAGTATTGCGGTGGTTTTTGCCATACACTGACATGAATCAGCCATGGGTGTACATGTGTTCCCCATCCTGACCCTCCCTCCAAACTCCCTCCCCATCCCATCTCTCTGGGTCATCCCAGTGCACCAGCCCTGAGCACTCTGTCTCATGCATCGACCCTGGACTGGTGATCTATTTCATATATGATATTGTATATGTTTCAATGTCATTCTTTCAATTCATCCTACCCTCTCCCTCTCCCACCAAGTCCAAAAGTTTGTTCTTTACATCTGTATCTGTTTTGCTGTCTTGCATGCAGGGTTATTGTTACCATCTCTCTAAATTCCATATATATGCGTTAGGATACTGTATTGGTGTTTTTCTTTCTGGCTTGCTTCACTCTGTATAATAGGCTCCAGTTTCATCCATATCATTAGAACTGATTCAAACGCATTTTTTTAATAGCTGAGTATATTCCATTGTGGATATATACGATAGCTTTCTTATCCATTTGTCTGCCAATGGACGTCTAGGTTGGCTCCATATCCTGGCTATTGTAAACAGTGCTGCGATGAACACTGGGGTACCTGTGTCTCTTTCAATTCTGGTTTCCACAGTGTGTATGCCCAGCAGTGGGATTGCTGGGTGATATGGGAGTCCTATTTCCAGTTTTTTAAGGAATCTCCTCACTGTTCTCCATAGTGGCTGTATTAGTTTGCATTCCCACCAACATTGTAAGACAGTTCCCTTTTCTCCACTCTTTTCAGCATTTATTGTTTGTAGACTATTGGATCAAAGAAGGCAATGGCACCCCACTCCAGTACTCTTGCCTGGAAAATCCCATGGATGGAGGAGCCTGGTAGGCTGCGGTCCTTGGGGTCGCTAACAGTCAGACACGACTGAGCAACTTCACTTTCAGTTTTCACTTTCATGCATTGGAGAAGGAAATGGCAACCCGCTCCAGAATTCTTGCCTGGAGAATCCCAGGGACAGGGGAGCCTGGTGGGGTGCCATCTATGGGGTTGCACAGAGTCAGACACGACTGAAGCGACTTAGCAGTAGCAGCAGCAACAGACTTCTGGATAGCAGCCATTCTGACCAGCGTGAGATGGTGCCTCATTGTGGTTTTGATTTGCATTTCTCTGATAATGAGTGATGCTGAGCATCTTTTCATGTGTTTGTTAGCCTTCTTTGGAGAAATGTCTGTTTAGTTCTTTGGCATATTTTTTGATTGGGTGGCTTATTTTTCTGGAATTGAGCTGCAGGAGTTGCTTGTATAGTTTTATAGTTTCTTTAATGCAGTAATGCAGGAGAAAGGAAGATTTCATAGAGTACAAGGATAAAAGGAGGAAAACAGGAAACAGAAATGGGGCAAAACTGAAGACTTTCATATCAGTGTTCTATTCAGAGCATGAATTCTGAAGTCAAGCAAACAGTAAGTTGGGTGAGGAACCTGAAGCCAGCAAAGTTAAAGATATTCAAACATACAAAGTCAAGCCAGATGGGAGAGAATATTACCAAGTGAGCAGAGCACTGGAATGTCATGAGGCCTAGGCTCTAATCCTACCCAAGCCACTTAATCGCTAGGTGATATTGACAAGATGTTGAAACTCTAAGGCCTCAGGTTTCTCATTTGTAAAATAAGATTGTACAGAACATCTCAAGCCTGTTCCAGAACTAACAACATAAGACGCTGTATTTCAAAAGACAGTATCATACCCAGATTTGCAAACTTCTCAAAGCCTATAAAGGTAGCTAGATTTGGCACTGCTCTTAACATCAGAGAACTGATGGAATCCAGAATGTAAATTCTAGATCATGAATCTGGTCCTATCACTTCATGGCAAACAGATGGGGAAAACGTGGAAACTGTGTCAGATTTCATTTTCTTGGGTTCTAAAATCAATACGGACAGGGCCTGCAGCCACAAAATTAGTAGATGCTTGTTCCTTGGAAGAATAGCTATGTCAAACCTAGACAATGTTTTATTTTTTTTATTTTTACTTTACTTTGCTTTACAATATTGAGTTCCCAATCCTGAACCCCCCTCCCACCTCCCACTCCATATCATCTCTTTGGATCATCCCCATGCACCGGTCCCAAGCATCCTGTATCCTGTATCAAACATAGACTGCATCTTTCAATGCCATAGACGATGTTTTAAAAAGCTGAGATATCACTTTGCTGACAAAGGTCCAAAAAATGTCAAAACTATGGTTTTCTGGTAGTCATGTATGGATGTGAGACCTGGACCATAAACAAGGCTGATCACTGAAGAACTGATGCTTTTGAACTGTGGTATTAGAGAAGATTCTTGAGAGTTCCCTGGACTGTAAGGAGATCAAACCAGTTTATTTCCTACAAAAATCAGCCCTGAATACTCATTGGAAGGTCTGATATTGAAGCTGAAGCTCCAGTACTTTGGCCACCTGATGCAAAGAACTGACTCATTGGAAAAGACCCTGATGCTGGGAAAGATTGAAAGTGAGAGGAGAAGGGGACGACAGAGGATGAGATGGTTGGATGGCTGGATGGACATGAGTTTGAGCAAGTTTCTGGAGTTTTTGATGGATAGAGAAGCCTGGCGTGCTGCAGTCCATGGGGTCACAGTCAGACGTGACTTGGAAACTGAACAACAACAGCAACAGAATCTAAATTCACTTGTGTTCAACCAACCAAATTTAATGCAATGATCATGACAAAGACATTCTAGAGTACAGTATATGCAAGATAAAGGAGGGTAGAAGAGAAAGACTAAAGGTAAAGGAGGAGAAAGAATGAGAGAGAACTCTGAGAAAAGGAATGGTTTTTTAAAAAATCAATAAAGAAGTTATCAAGGGTGCGTGTTGCCTGAAACTAAGGCACTTCACCGCCATTCTTAAGAACCATGGGTTCTGAGCAAGAAAAGACCTTCTTTGTTGATGTTGAACAGTAGATATAGCTAGAGAAAAAACCTCTCTTGTTTGGGGTTACTTTCTAACCCAGATCTTCACAATTGTACCCTGTCACTCCCTCACTATTGGGACACAAAAAATTAATAAATTCACATAACGATATACAGAAACTTGTAAGCAGTCCATTTGGTGGCATCTTCTGAAAACATCTGTGAAAGATAATGCCACCAATTGGTCTATAAAGTAGATGAATGAGTATGGCTGGATGGACATGAGTTTGGCAAGTTTCTGGAGTTTTTGATGGATAGAGAAGCCTGGCGTGCTGCAGTCCATGGGGTCACAGTCAGACGTGACTTGGAAACTGAACAACAACAGCAACAGAATCTAAATTCACTTGTGTTCAACCAACCAAATTTAATGCAATGATCATGACAAAGACATTCTAGAGTACAGTATATGCAAGATAAAGGAGGGTAGAAGAGAAAGACTAAAGGTAAAGGAGGAGAAAGAATGAGAGAGAACTCTGAGAAAAGGAATGGTTTTTTAAAAAATCAATAAAGAAGTTATCAAGGGTGCGTGTTGCCTGAAACTAAGGCACTTCACCGCCATTCTTAAGAACCATGGGTTCTGAGCAAGAAAAGACCTTCTTTGTTGATGTTGAACAGTAGATATAGCTAGAGAAAAAACCTCTCTTGTTTGGGGTTACTTTCTAACCCAGATCTTCACAATTGTACCCTGTCACTCCCTCACTATTGGGACACAAAAAATTAATAAATTCACATAACGATATACAGAAACTTGTAAGCAGTCCATTTGGTGGCATCTTCTGAAAACATCTGTGAAAGATAATGCCACCAATTGGTCTATAAAGTAGATGAATGAGTCACAAACAAATACCAAAGAAGATAAGCTGTCAGTTAATTTGCACAGTCATCATATACCTGGAAAATACCTGACTTTTCAAACACTGTTTGTCTGTAAAAATGTTTTTGTTAAGCTACCACTAATCTTTGTAGTCTTGCCAAATGCTTAAAATGAATTTATCAGAGCAAACAGCATCTGGCTAAATGAATCATAGGCAGTTGTCAACTATTTTGGTGAAAATCAACTGTAGAAATGACCAAAGTTGGGGAAAAGTTTAAAAAGGCAGTGATTCTAACTCAACCAGTAATCTCATGCAAATAATCACCATGGAGGCCGACGTCAGTGTTACAAATAATACTGTTTGCCATTCAGGCCCCAGCATATTGCTGTTCTGACTGCCAGCAGAGTGAAGAAGGCAGTCAAGGTATTTCACTAACAAGAATGAAATAATGCAGTGTCTTTGAAAAAAAATTCAGTTATTTGTGAATTTCTTAAAAGTAGGACTCAGAAGAGCTTAGTATATATATTTCTCCCCTTTTGTTTTCACTGCTCAAATAACACTTTATATTTTCCTATAATGCCAATCAGTAGAGAGCTATGGCACCACCTATTGTGACATTACTTAAATGCCGATAGCAAATGACAGCCTATTAAATAGTGGAAGATTAGAATAAGATTTTTTGTTCAAGGAAATGTAAATGATTCTTTTCTCCAATAGTACCTACTAAGACTATAATGATATAAAAGTTGGCAGTGAATTGGAAGTCTTAAACTTGTTAGAAATTGTTTTTAATGAAATGGAAATAGACTCACAATGCAATGTCTGCACATGACTATCTCGAGCAGCAGTGGGACTGTAGGTATTAACAACATTCTTTCATCCAAGTGGCCAAAAGCTGGGATAATGGGTTACCAGAATCTGGCTAGATATGTCCTTCAGAATATTCAAAAGAAATTATTTTCTTCCCTCTCTCCTTCCTTTCTTCCTTTTCAGAAATGCATGCTAGTATAATAGTGTATTGTGACTGATGGAGTCCCCTCTAAGTCACTACTCTCTAAAGAAAGCCAGGAAAGGGGGAAGTGGGAGAGGGGGCGCAGCGAGGGAGAAACAGCTCTAGAATGTTGCCTGTTCATGCTCAACCTGGTTCCGGTTCTTCACCTTAAAAAACGCTTTAAGAGGTTGTTCTAATTTGGAACTTAGAAGGCAGGATCAGTCAAAAATAATTAAAACAACACTGAAATCAATTATGTGTAGTTTATGTGCATTTTAAACAGATACCTACTCTTTGAAGCTTAACTCCAGGAATTGAGTTTCGAAAGATTCCCACTTTGGATAATTTATTATTTCAAATTTTATTATTGTCTAGGAAAACAGCAAGAGGAGAGTGAAAAAGTTTGCTAAAAACTCAACATTCAGAAAACTAAGATCATGGCATCTGGTCCTATCACTTCATGGGAAATAGATGGGGAAACAGTGGAAACAGTGTCAGACTTTACTTTTTTGAGCTCCAAATTGTGTCATTGTGTCATTGTGTCGTTGTGTTGTTGTGTGTCATTGTGTCATTGTGACTTTGTGTGTCGTTGTGTCCTTGTGTGTCATTGTGTCGTTGTGCTGTTGTCTGTCATTGTTTCATTGTGTTGTGTGTGTTTGCGTCGTTGTGTCGTTTTGTGTCATTGTGTCATTGTTTCGTTGTGTATTGTTGTGTCGTGTTGTTGTGTGACTTTGTCTGTCGTTGTATCATAGTGTCGTGTTGTTGTGTCGTTGTGTGTCATTGTGTCATTGTGCGCTGTGTGTTGTCTGTCTCTTATACACATCTAGATGTGTATAAGAGACAGGTCATTGTGTGGTTGGGTGTCTTTGTGTCACTGTGTCATTGTGTGTCGTGTGTCATTTTGTCATTGTGTGTCGATTTGTGTCATTGAGATGTGTATAAGAGACAGGTATGGAAGTAAGAGTTGGACTGTGAAGAAGGCTGAGCACTGAAGAATTGATGCTTTTGAACTGTGGTGTTGGAGAAGACTCTTGAGAGTCCCTTGGACTGCAAGGAGATCCAACCAGTCCATTCTAAAGGAGGTAAGTCCTGGGCGTTCTTTGGAAGGAATGATGCTAAAGCTGAAACTCTAGTCCTTTGGCCACCTCATGAGAAGAGTTGACTCACTGGAAAATACTCTGATGCTGGGAGGGGTTGGGGGCAGGAAGAGAAGGGGACGACCAAGGATAAGATGGCTGGATGGCATCACTGACTCAATGGACATGGGTCTGGGTGAACTCTGGGAGCTGCTGATGGACAGAGACGTGTGCTATAAATCACGGGGTTGCGAAGAGTCAGACATGACTGAGCAACTGAACTGAACTGAATAAATGCTTAATATATGCTGCTGCTGCTGCCGCCAAGTCACTTCGGTTGTGTCCGACTCTGTGTGACCTCATAAGACGACAGCCCACCAGGATCCTCTGTCCCTGGGATTCTCCAGGCAAGAACACTGGAGTGGGTTGCCATTTCCTTCTCCAATGCATGAAAGTGAAAAATGAATGTGAAGTCGCTCAGTCGTGTCCGACTCACTTACTGTTTGCAAATACTTAATCCAAAACTCTTATGGTTGTCAAAAAGGTACATAAATATAAATCTAAAATGATAGAGATTTTCATAGAGAAAACATATACTTGTGGATTATGTACTGTATAAATCATGCATTCTAATAGTGTATCAGAGCAACTCAAGATCTCTCACAGTTACAACTGTGTTCCAGCATGAGGTCGTCTCTTGTGATACAGAAATAAAGTTAAATGGAAGAGACAATCCTTTTAGTTGTGGTATTCACGGAGGCCTACTTGGAGGAGATGGCAATTAACCTGAACCTGAAATGATGGATGGACAGAGGAGCCTGGTAGGCTACAGTCCACGGGGTCGCAGAGTCGGACATGACTGAGTGACTTCACTTCACTTCACTTCAAAATGATGGATGAGATTTAGATTTTCAAAGAAATCTAGATGGAGAGAATATCATATAAACAAGAGGGGAAAAGTGCAATTGTGAACAGTGAATAGAAGGTAATTCAGTTCACCTGGAGTACACAGTCCGGAATGGGACTTTTTAGGAGACATTCTAAACTAGAGGACTGCATCTTCAAGCCACAATGGATTTTGATTGTTAAAGAGCAGTATGGTAAGTTCTATGCATATGTAATAAAAAGGAAAAAGTCTCCATCAGGTATATCTGTTAAACTCTTTGTTTGAACCCTCTTCTCATTATTTAAAACAATACTTTTAAAAAAGCTTTACATTTACTGTGACTTTTCAGACAATGCATTCTTACTGGGCAATATAGGCTATATAAAAAGGAAAATAATATTTTCTCTTACTACTGCTTTAGTACAAACAAAGTTTGAAAAAGAAGGTGAGAGATGCAGATGTTTCTGTGAGCAGTAATAATACCCAAGCTACTTGGCGTTTTGAAAATCTAACCTGAGAAACTACCCCTGACTGTCAACTGAGTTCCTAAGTAAAATGGACATCAGGTAAAACATCATCGCCACAGTCCCTTTTGCTGGAAATCACAACAGAAGCTGCAGAAAATATTTTTTTTGAACTTTCATTTTATATTGGAGTATAGCCAAGAGAAATATCAATAACCTCAGATATGCAGATGATACCACCTTTATGGCAAAAAGTGAAGAGGAGCTAAAGGGCCTCTTGATGAAGGTGAAAGAGGAGAGTGAAAAAGTTGGCTTAAAGCTCAACATTCAGAAAACGAAGATCATGGCATCCGGTCCCATTACTTCATGGGAAATATATGGGGAAACAGTGGAAATAGTGTCAGACTTTATTTTTGGGGGCTCCAAAGTCACTGCAGATGATGATTGCAGCCATGAAATTAAAAGACACTTACTCCTTGGAAGAAAACTTATGACCAACCTAGATAGCATATTGAAAAGCAGAGACATTACTTTGCCGACTAAGGTCCATCTAGTCAAGGCTATGGTTTTCTCAGTGGTCATGTATGGATGTGAGAGTTGGACTGTGAAGAAGGCTGAGCACCAAAGAATGGATGCTTTTGAACTGTGGTGTTGGAGAAGACTCTTGAGAGTCCCTTGGACTGCAAGGAGATCCAACCAGTCCATTCTGAAGGAGATCAACCCTGGGATTTCTTTGGAAGGAATGATGCTGAGGCTGAAACTTCAGTACTTTGGCCACCTCATGCGAAGAGCTGACTCACTGGAAAAACTCTGATGCTTGGGGTGATTGGGAGCAGGAGGAGAAGGTAATGACCGAGGATGAGATGGCTGGATGGCATCATGGACTCGATGGACATGAGTCTGAGTGAACTCCGGGAGATGATGATGGACAGAGAGGCCTGGCGTGCTGTGATTCACGGGATCACAAAAAGTCGGACGGACTGAGCGACTGAACTGAACTGATATAAGGTTTTCACAAAAACTGGTCAAGGCCCTTGGCTAAGAGGAGACTCTGCCTTGGGCCTTCCTTGTAATAAACTGCGCTCCACTATCTGCATTGTCCTTCTGAGTGACTTTGTTTCCTGGAACGCATGGCTACAACAAGAGCAGACAGGCGTACCTGACCAGTGGAAAAGAATACAGAGAACCATGCAAAACTCGGGAGGATGAAGGAACTAGGAGGAAAAAGAGGAGTGTTAGCAGGACTGGGCCTGCCTTGGCAGGTGGGGGAACTGAAGCAGGGGTCCGATCCCCACACCAGGGCAGTTGTCTGAGTCAGAGGAGAAGCACTTGATTCTGAGAGTGAAACAGCTGGCCAGTGGCAGCCTAAGTGGAGTGAGAATCAGCCAGTCCTTGCCTCAGCCTACATACCCGAACAGGAACATCAGTCCCCTGGAAGGCGCAACAGCTGGGAGCTGGACTCTAGGGATTGTGGAGCAATCCCAGGACAAGGGCAGAGAGACCGATGGAGGGGATATGAGGAGGAGCCTGTGGTGGGAAATGCCTGTGGAGGAAAGCCAGGCAGCGTGGAAGTAGGCGATACCACTGAGTCACGTGTAAGGGGTGGAGCCAGCACCACAGCCTCTCTACCCCCAGGCGCCAGCGCAGCAGCTGAACAATAGACAGGCTGGCCCAGCACGCGCCTGACGCGCTGAACTACAGAGCAGGACCCACCCAGGGTGCCCCTTTAAGTGCCTGACACACCGAAAAACAGAGAAGGACTCCAGGCAAGGGAACCCTCTAAGTGCCTGAATGGGTGGCACTACAGAGAAAGACTGGCCAGTCTGACTCTGATCTGGCGAGAACTACCGCGGCCGAGCCAGGCCACATGCCTGTACCTTTGGTGCCGCCAGGGTCCCCGCAAGCCCAGCCCCAGTTCTGGTAGCTGTGGATATTGGAGGCTCAAGGGCAGAGAGACCGATGGAGGGGATATGAGGAGGAGCCTGTGGTGGGAAATGCCTGTGGAGGAAAGCCAGGCAGCGTGGAAGTAGGCGATACCACTGAGTCACGTGTAAGGGGTGGAGCCAGCACCACAGCCTCTCTACCCCCAGGCGCCAGCGCAGCAGCTGAACAATAGACAGGCTGGCCCAGCACGCGCCTGACGCGCTGAACTACAGAGCAGGACCCACCCAGGGTGCCCCTTTAAGTGCCTGACACACCGAAAAACAGAGAAGGACTCCAGGCAAGGGAACCCTCTAAGTGCCTGAATGGGTGGCACTACAGAGAAAGACTGGCCAGTCTGACTCTGATCTGGCGAGAACTACCGCGGCCGAGCCAGGCCACATGCCTGTACCTTTGGTGCCGCCAGGGTCCCCGCAAGCCCAGCCCCAGTTCTGGTAGCTGTGGATATTGGAGGCAAGATCACACAGGTGTGGGGCCAGACTAAATCTGAGCTGCCCCCACAGCAGGTCCAGAGGACAGCATAGTGTTGGAGGGCATTCTACTGAGGTGAGGCGGACTGTGACTCTCAGGGAGGGAAAGTGACTCAAGAAAAACGTTGAACGTTCTTCTATTTTCACATGTTCGGTAGATTCTTCTGGGTTACTTTTCTCTCCCTCCCCCTTTTTTCTCCCCTCTGTTGTAGTTGTCCATTTTATTCACACTATGAAATCCAATTAAGCTTTGGAGCTTTGTTTTTTCAGTCACATTTCTCACTGTTGTTACAAACCCCTGCCTCTTTGTTGGGCTTCTGCAGTTCTGTGGAGTTTTCCTTTTTTTTTCCTTTTCTCTTATTTTTAAATTTCAACTTTTACATTTTTACATCTATTATTATGTTTTCTATATTTCTTTCTTTCTTTGTTTTCCTTACTGTTCTTTTCCCCTTGCAGTTAATCTTTGACATATATAAATCTTATTTATCTACTTCTATTTAACTTTGTGTATTCTTTCTTTTCTTTCTCTCCTTTCTTCTCAAGATATATGTTAGTTTTATTTTCATTGCTTTATTCCCCAATTGACACCTTGCTTTAATTTGGTTTTCCAGTTTGTGCTTTAGATAGTTATGTTTTGGTTCAGTTCGGTTCAGTCACTCAGTTGTGTCTGACTCGTTGTGACCCTATGAACTGCAGCACGCCAGGCCTCCCTGTCCATCACCAACTCCCAGAGTTCACCCAAACCCCTGTCCATTGCGTCAGTGATGCCATACAAGCATCTCATCCTCTGTCATCCCCTTCTCCTCCTACCTTCAATCTTTCCCAGCATCA
>SJYC01106980.1:0-13337 GCA_006408675.1 Madoqua kirkii | reverse complement strand
CAGTAGGAGCCCAGTAGGCCATGTGGGCGGAGCCAGCACAGCGGGAGTGGGTGGGGCGGGCGGTGGGCGGAGCCAGCAAGCTCAGTGTGGAGCTGTGGGACTGGGGCGGGGCTACGGGTGGAGCCACCCCGCGGGGGGCAGGGCCCTTTTCCCTCCACCAGCCTCAGCAACACCAGGATCCTGTCTGTGGCTCCAGGACTTGATCCCTGAGCCAAACCTCTCTCTCTGGGAGGTGGTTTTCCAGGTCTGAGGGGCCTCCACCCCCAAAGGGCACACAGGGGAGCGCGTCCTCAAGCCCCAGCTCGCCACCCTCATTCAGATGTGCTTGTAGGGTGGGGAGGTGAGTGTGCCGAGTTCTCCACACCCCGCGGAAAGGGGCCTGAGTCCACCGGGGTCCTAGCACAGCTTGCCCACGCCCTGACCTCTGCGTGGATCTTTCTTTAAAGGTTCAGGGCAAGATTTTATCAAAATGAAACATTCCCAAGCTTCATTTTTAATGTACTGGGACAATAAGACAGTAAAGGGGGACCACTGAAGTCCAATGCCAGACACACGCATCAGAAGAGGAAGATGCAGCCCTTGCAGAGCACCCCTCCCCCCACGCCAGGAGCACCCCGCCCCCCACGCCAGGCTAATGGGGAAACGTCCGAGCGACTATGCACAGTTGCCCTGGCTCCATCCTTCCTCTCCTCACGGTCCTGGAGGCCAATTTCAGCACCAAGCTCAGTTCAGTTCAGTCGCTCAGTCATGTCTGACTTTGCAACCCCATGGACTGCAACACGCCAGGCCTCCCTGTCCATCACCAACTCCTGGAATTTACCCAAGCTCCTGTCCATTGAGTCAGTGATGCCATCCAACCATCTCATCCTCTGTTGTCCCCTTCTCCTCCCGCCTTCACTCTTTCCCAGCAGCAGAGTCTTTTCAAATGAATCAGCTCTTTGCATCAGGTGGCCAAAGGACTGGAGTTTCAGCTTCAGCATCAGTCCTTCCAATGATACTCAGGACTGATTTCCTTTAGGATGGACTGGTTGCATCTTTTTGCTGACCAAGGGACTCTGAAGAGTCTTCTCCAACACCACAGTTCAAAAGCATCCATTTTTCCATCTTCAGCTTTCCTTATGCTCCAACTCACATCCAAACATAACTACTGGAAAAACCATAGCTTTGACTAGATGGACCTTTATTGGCAACAGCATGTCTCCGCTTTTTAATATGCTGTCTAGGTTGGTCATATCTTTTCTTTCAAGGAGCAAGCATCTTTTAATTTCATGGCTGCAGTCACCATCTGCAGTGATATTGGAGGCCCCCCCCCAAATAAAGTCAGCCACTGTTTCCATTGTTTCCCCATCTATTTCCCATGAAGTGGTGGGACTGGATGCCATGATCTTAGTGTTTTGAATGTTGAGTTTTAAGCCAGCTTTTTCACTCTCCTCTTTCACTTTCATCACAAGGCTCTTTAGTTCCTCTTTGCTTTCTGCCATAAGGGTGGTGTCATCTGCATATCTGAAGTTATTGATATTTCTCCCACCAATCTTGATTCCAGCTTGTGCTTCATCCATCCTGGCATTTCGCATGATGTACTCTACATATAAGTTAAATAAGCAGGGTGACAATATACAGCCTTGACGTACTTCTTTCCCTATTTGGAACCAGTCTGCTATTCAGTGTCCAGTTCTAACTGTTGCTTCCAGATCTGCGCACAGATTTCTCAAGAGGCAGGTGAGGTGGTCTGATACTCCCATCTCTTTCAGAATTTTCCACAGTTTGTTGTGATCCACACAGTCGAAGGCTTTGGCACAGTCAATAAAGCAGAAGTAGATGCTTTTCTGGAACTCTCACTTTTTTGATGATCCAATGAATGTTGGATGTTGGCAATTCGATCTCTGGTTCCTCTGCCTTTCTAAATTCAGCTTGAACATCAGGAAGTTCATAGTTCATGTATTGCTGAAGCCTGGCTTGGAGAATTTTGAGCATTGAGTGCAATTGTGTGGTAGTTTGAGCATTCTTTGGCATTGCCTTTCTTTGGGATTGGAATGAAAACTGACCTTTTCCAGTCCTGTGGCCACTGCTGAGTTTTCCAAATCTGCTGGCATATTGAGTGCAGCACTTTCACAGCATCATGTTTTAGGACTTGAAATAGCTCAGCAGGAATTCCATCACCTCCACTAACTTTGTTCATAGTGATGCTTCTTAAGGCCTTCAAGAAAATTAGAGATACCAAGGAAACATTTCATGCAAAGATGGGCACAATAAGGGACAGAAACCGTATGGACCTAACAGAAGGAGAAGATATTAAGAAGAGGTGGCAACAATACACAGAAGAACTGTACAAAAAAGATCTTCGTGGCCCAGATAACCATGATGGTGTGATCACTTACTTAGAGCCAGACATCCTGGAGTCCAAAGTCCGCAGGTGGGCCTTAGGAAGCATCAGCACCAGGCTGTTCCTAAAAGCTAAGCCCACCCCGTGCCCCGCAGCCCGCACGTTAGTTTCCTGCGCGCAGTCTCCACAGATGTAATGGCTTCAGGCAACAGCCATCTCGGTCTCTCAGCTCCCTCCAGTCGGATGCTGGCCTGGCTCGGCCTGTCCTCTGCCGGAGGGCTGCCCAGGTGGGTCAGGGTACCAGCCAGGCTGGGGCTCACGGAGACTGGGTCCTCCTCTGGGCTCACTGCTGCTGGCTGCTGCGGACGGAGGCCCTGGCCCCTTTCCGGCTGTCCATAGGGGCCTCCCGCGGCGTGGCCCCACTTTCTCAGCCCAGGAACACACCCTCTTGCTGCTGTGACCAAGTGTGATCAGAGAAGTGATTGCCCCACCACCCCCCGCATGTGATGCAACGTCATCAAGGGAGCAGCTACCCTGCTGAGCCACAGCTCTGCCCATTTTCCAGGAAGGAGCTCACCCAGGCTGTGCGCCCTGGGGATAGCCGTCTCGAGACGTCTCAGAATTCTGCCCGCTGCAGCCTGCAGGTGTCTCGGCATTCCTGAGGGCTTCCGATCAACAGCCCTGAACTCTTCATTAATTATGAATTTTGCCTAGCAACCATTGCCAAGCAACAACTCTTCAGAAAGAAACATTCAAAGAATTTGTTGGTTGCTGCATGGTGGAGATGAGGAAATGAGTGCCAGCGGGTGCTGGGCTGGCCAGCATGTGGGCAGCCCTCTGGCCAGGCTGGGCGAGCTTGAGAAAGCCCCATTACCCCCCCTGGATGTCAGGTTCTCACCTGTCAAGCCAGGATTACATCTAAACTCGCTGATTGAAAGATGAGCAGATCCAAGGCTGCAGGTGGGAGGGGTCCTGGGAGGTGTCCCCAGGTGCATCAGGAGGGTGGCTGATCCCAGCAGACATGACTCAGCACCTGCTCTGTGGGGGCCAGGGACCCCTCATCTTCTCATTCACTCCCTCCCTCAGTGACTCACAACCAAGTATCTGCTGTGTGTCCAGCATTGAGACAGTCGCATTCAGGAGAGGGGAAAGAATGAACAAAATCAACGAGTAATTACACAGCATGTCAGCTAGTGAAGCTTCAGTGAAGAGAATTAAACCTGGACGTGGGCAGAGGGTGTTATCGGGGGGACGCCGGGCTGTGATTTTAAACAGAGTGCTGAGGGAAGGTCTCGCTGGAGAGGAAGCTCTGCGTGCAGACCAGACAAAGGTGAGGGAGCAAAGCGGGCGGTGTGAGCGCCTGGGCCGGTGCCCGGGCGGGGCCTGGCAGGCACAGCGGCCCTGCCTGAGCGCTGGGAGGCAGGCCCACGGGGAAACGCCGTGACAGGGCGTCGGAAGCAGCAGCCCCAGCACACCTGGCAGCAGCGTGGAGGGGGGTGCACCTCCCCTTTGGGGCAGCCTCCCCTCCCGCCACGACAGCCCCGAGGAGGATTCTGCCAGAGGACGGCAGGCCGGGAAGGAACATTGTTCCCCGAGAACAGAAGAGCACCCAGAAGCAGCCCCTCACGTCCGCACAGCTCCGTTTATAACCAGGCGATGCTGCAGGTCAGCAGGACAGGACGGTATTTAAGTGTAGACGTGTTGGACACACATGTTGGTGTCACATCACGTAATTTCATAACAGAAAGCAGAGAAGACCGCAGCGTGCATTTGCTGCACACAGCTTGGGAGCAAGAGGATGTCGTGAGGCTTCACCGGCGACACGCACCCAGCCCTCTGGCCCTCCTCCAGATGAAGCCTGCAGCTGCCCCTGGCCGCTGAGGGTGGTGGCCTAGGACACGTCACGCCCGGGGCACACTTGCTCCTGCCTCGCCGGGAAGACCGGTGTGTGCTCCCACACCGGACGTCAGGGCGTCCCAGAGCGGGAGGCGGGAGAGTGGGCGCCCCCCACCTCTCGCCCCCTGATGCTCATGGTGTGAGCTCTGTGTCACAGGCCGTGGCCCACCAGCCCTGGTGGCCACTCTGGGATGCACGGCCGTCCTGCAGATGAGACGGTCCCACTGTTCTCAGGCAGCACTCCACACAACTTGCACTGCTGCCGAGAAACCCTGCCCAGGGCCCGCTCCTGGGCGTGCTGGGCAGGAAGGGCA
Source organism: Madoqua kirkii (assembly GCA_006408675.1). NCBI lineage: Eukaryota > Metazoa > Chordata > Mammalia > Artiodactyla > Bovidae > Madoqua > Madoqua kirkii. The sequence continues at coordinate 8,804 of SJYC01106980.1, read as the reverse complement.
GAGTGCAGTGCACTCCTGCAGGGACAGACGCCCTCCGGGAGCGGAGCCCCCGCCAGGGTGCTGAGGGGAGTCAGGGCCAGGGGGCAAGCTCCGAGGCACGGGGACACCCGATGCCTGGCGGAACCGCAAGCGACCACTGTGGAGACAGGAAGGTGCTTTAGGAATCAAAATGCAAGAAACTCCTACCAGAATCCTGCTGTGACAGTCGAGGAGGATAAAATCTGTGCTTTTAAAAGGCTCTGATTTGTGTAGAAATTCGAACAGAGTGAAGACAGCAGCATCTAGCAGGGGCCTCGCGGGGGGTGTAACGAGCAGGAAGGGCACACCAGCATCAGGCGGGCACGCCAGCAGCAGACGGGCACACAGCATCTCTCGGGCGGGTGTCATGAGCAGGCGGGCACACAAGCATTAGGCGGGCACACAAGCATCAGGCGGGCACACAAGCATCTCACGGGCACACAGCATCTTGTGGGCGGGTGTCACGAGCAGGTGGCACACAAGCATCAGGCGGGCACACCACCATCTCGCGGTTGGCCTCCGTGTAAGCAGCCCTCAGAGCTCCCCGCCCCGCGCTCTGAGCACAGGGCTGCCCAGTGGGACCAGTGTCTGGGCCCGCTCGCGTGAGTCCTGAGTGAGGCGAGGCGAGAGAAGACCAGCAGAGGCACACGCTGCCCGGCACCAGGCTGCTGTGCTGGCATCTACAGAGCTAAAACGCCGCAGGTTTCACAGAAGGAGAGAGCACCAAGGCCTCACTGGAGACAGAGCGGTGGCGTGGGGGCACTGCTTCCAGGCTGTGGAGCGCTGACCAGCCGTTGGGGGGGGCACAGACCCTGGGAGGAGGCGAGGGTGCGAGGTTTGGGAGGATAGCGCTGAAGCACGTGGGTATCGTATGTGAAACAGGTCGCCAGTCCAGGCTCTATGCACGGGGCAGGGCGCTCAGGGCCAGCGCACGGGACGACCCTGAGGGATGGGATGGGGAGGGAGGCGGGAGGGGCTTCAGGAGGGGAACGTGGGCATCCGTGGCTGGCAAAGGCCACCAGAGTACTGCACAGTAATCAGCCTCCCATTAAAATGAACCAGCTCTTTATCTTAAAGGAGGGGCCACAGGCCTTCCCTGGTGGTCGAGTGGTGGAGTCTGTGAGCTCCACTGCAGGGCACTGGCTCGCTCCCAGGTCAGAGAGCTAAGATCCGCCTGCCTCACGGCGTAGCCAAAGATTCAAAGAGCAGCACAGAGGAAGGGGCAGGGCTCGGAGGACTGACGGGGGGGTTTCGGGGTCGGGGAGAGCGGGTCTGCTGCGTCTTGGAGCCACTGCGGTCCCATCAGGGCGGCGCTGCAGCTCTGTGAGGGCAACCAGCAGGGAAGGCCCCCATCTCCATGCCGACCCCCCGGCCCGGCCACCCAGCGGGAGCTCTGGAGCTGAGGTGGGAAGCCTGTGCTCCCGGACCGGCTCCCCAAGAGACACGACCTTGCCTCCGAACCTGAGGCCACCTGCTTACTCTTCTTGCAGGTGGGGATCTAGAAGGGGAATCTAGAAAGGGATCCACGAGGCACGCCCCACATCTGCCCCCCGGTGCAGTCACAGTCTGGGTGAGGAGTGTGCCCACACGCATGTGCGCTTTGGGGCTTTGGGTCTGTGATGACCCACACGCATCCACACACACCAGACGCGCACACTCCTGCCAGGCACCAGAGTGGCACCTGGGCAGGGAGAGCGGTAGTGAGTGGCAAGAAAGCACCGCCTTTTCCTTCTACTTGGCATGCTCCTGGGGTGTTTAAAGGACTTTTTCTATCTACTAGTTTTATATTTATAAAATAATTGAGGGATTTGGGATAAAGATGATAGACTGACCATGTGAGTTTCTGCTTTCACCCAAGACCATACTAAAAGAATTCAAGGTGTTTGGCATCTGAACCCACACAGCAGACATCGGAGGCAGTGTGGCGGCCAGAGGGCTTCTCACCTTTTGGAACGTGTGAAGAAGGACACCTGACTTACAGGCCAGGAAGTCGTCTTGCCTCCAAGACGTGAGGAGAGCCACCGAGACTCCAGCAGGAAAGGAAAGGGTGCCAGGAGGAGAGGGCTGGACAGTCTCCACGCATCCCAGCCAGTCCCTGGCGGCCTGCGCTTGACTCCTAGCGGAGCCCCCGGGACAGGACTGCAGACTCGCTCTGTGGGGTGCGGAGTGGGCAGGTGAGTGCCCGGGCACAAGGGTGAGGCCAGGGCCGATGCAGAGCGGCCACCCTCAGACTCCCCTCCCCACATACGAGCAGCAGGAAGCAGGCTGTCCACCTCCTCCACCCAGTGGGAGATCAGACAGCCAGCTTTCCCCCGGTCAGACACTGCCCCTGCCGGCTCACCAACCAAAACCCCAGCCTGAAGCACAGAGCGCCCAGTCAGCTCGACTGTGAATGGAACGCCAAGGACGGCCACACACGCAGAAAGCCCACCGTGGAGGACGGAGAACCCGTGACCACAGAGAAGGAAACCGAATAACGAAAGCGAGGCGGCAAGCGGGCAGACGCCGTCCCAGTAATGCTGGCTACTGTCCTTACAGAGACGCCAGAGATGCTGCACGGGGCCCAGGAAACAACACGGTGCTCCTTTTAAAAGATGACAGTGCCAGATGCTGGTGGCGAGGCGCAGCAGCGGGAACCCTCACTTGGTGGTGGGGGGAATGCAGAGCCTTTTTGGAATGCTAGAGGTTTCTTACAAAGCTCAACACAATCTTCCCATATAATCCAACAATCACGCTTCTAGGTATTTACCCAACTGAGTTGAAAACAAATGTCCAGACAAAAACTACTGCGATATTTAGAAGCATTCAAAATATTTGTTAATAAGTGCATGGATAAACAAGTGTGGTGCGTGCACACAATAGAATATTCAGTGACTGGAAAGAGAAATGCGCTACCCAGCCACAAACAAAGGGCACATGCACGTGGAGAAGCCTCAACAGTTTTACCCAACTGAGTTGAAAACAAATGTCCAGACAAAAACTACTGCGATATTTAGAAGCATTCAAAATATTTGTTAATAAGTGCATGGATAAACAAGTGTGGTGCGTGCACACAATAGAATATTCAGTGACTGGAAAGAGAAATGCGCTACCCAGCCACAAACACAAGGGCACATGCACGTGGAGAAGCCTCAACAGCCTCCAGCTAACTGAGACGCCAGAATGGAAAGGCTACACGCCACGCGACCTCAGACTTGGGACGTTCTGGAACAGACAGACCTGCCGAGGCCGTGCAAAGGCCAGTGACCACGAAGCGTGGCATTTCCAGGTGAAGTTACTGCACCGGTGGACACGGGTGCGCGCCCTGTGAAGGCCCGCAGAAAGCCCAGCACGGCGAGCGAGCGAGCGTGGACTTAGCTGGCAATAGCGCACCAACGCTGGCTCATTAACCGGAACAGGCACCCCACGTGAAGGCAAGATGCTAAGGGGGAGAGGAGCTGAGCGTGGGAGGGGCTTCCCAGGTGGCTCAGCAGGACAGAACTCTCCTGCCGACGCAGGAGGAGCAGCAGCTGTGGGTTCAGTTTCTGGGTCGGGAAGATCCTGTGGAGGAGGACACGGCAACCACTCCAGGATTCCTGCTGGGAAAATCCCGCGGACAGAGGAGCCTGGCGGGCTACACAGCCCATAGGGTCACAAAGAGTTGGACACCAGTGAGCACACACGAGAAGTGCGAGAAAGGCAGATAAAGTGGGCACTCTCCACACAATCCACTCAATTTGTCTATAAATCTAAAACTCCTAAAAACGTAAATTTAATTATTAATTTTTTCAGATGACAGCTGGAAAAAAATGAACTTCAACCTTACCTGTTATATAAAAATTAACTCAAAATGGATCACGGCATTCAGTATAAATGCAAAACTATAAAACTTCAGAAAAAGAAAAAAACAGAAGAAAGTCTTCAGTGTCAAGAGCTAGTGCTTAGATTTGTCACCAAAGCGTGACCCATAAAAGGAAAACTTGATAAACTGGGATTTGTTAAAAACAAACACTTTTGCTTACAAAGGACCACATTAACAGAATGAAGAGCAAGGCTAGAGACGGGGAGGAATAGCTGCAAACCACCAGTCCAGCAAAAAAAAAAAAACTAGTTATCTAAAATATATAAAGAATTCTCCAAGTGAAAAATCAAACAAAACTATTAGAAAATGGGCAAAACACATAAACAGATAGTTCACTGAGGAAGACGTACAGATGGCAAGTAGGAACACAGAAGGGTGCTCAGTATCATTACCACCAGAAAAATGCAAGTTAAACTGCCGTGAGATAAACCTATCACAAGAGCTGGCATTGGAAACGACGACACACCAGACCCGGGCGTCAACGCAGGGGAGCCGTGTTACTCTCACGCCGCTGTGAGAGGCCTCTCAGGAAAACAGTGCTGTTCCTCATAAAACTAAACATGTGACTATCATCAAATACGTCATGCATTTGTCACAGAGAAATGAAAACCTGTGTTCCTGCAACAATCTGAATATGAATATTCAGAGCAGCTTTATTTATAAGCCCACACTGAAATATTTCGGATGCCCTTCAGCAGGTAAATGGTTAGACAGACTGTGGTCCGTCTGTGCCATGGAATCCTGCTCGGCAACAAAGAAGCCGACCTCTGACACGGGCAGCCAGGGCGACTCCAGGGGTCACACTGAGTGGAAGAAAGCCAGTCGCACAAGCCTTCACGCTGCATGACTCCACTCACAGCCACTCCTGAAATGACAAGATCACAAGACTGCAGAAGAGATGAGGGGCTGCCTAGGACCAGGGAGGGGAGGGGACGCTGGAAGGGCTGGTGCAGGCATCCCGGTGGGAACGCTCTGTTCCGACTGCATTAACGCCAGCACCCGGGCTGTGATGCTTTCCTATGTCACCAGTGGGGAGCTGGGTAAAAAACACAGGTCTCTGCGTTATTCCTTATAACTGCATGTGACTATCTCAAGATAGTCTCATTGGAAAAGTCTCATTGACTCACTGGAAAAGATCCTGATGCTGGGAAAGATTGAAGGCAGGAGGAGAAGGGGATGGCAGAGGATGAGATGGTTGGATGGCCTCACCGACTCGATGGACACAAGTCTGAGCAAGTTCTGGGAGTGTTTGATGGACAGGGAAGCCTGGCATGCTGCAGTCCATGGGGTCACAAAGAGTTGGACACAACTGAGCAACTGAACGATCTCAAGATAAACAGTTTAATTAAAAATATAAAACTATGACAAGGCTGTTTTTAAAAAGCATCTATGTGAGGACTGGGAGGTAAAGTTGGAGAAACGTAGCAGGAAGTAGGACCGAGGAGAAGGAGGCGGCAAAGAGGAGAGAAAAATAAGGCTCGAAGAATTATCCAGACGGCCCCTCATTTCTTGACTAGAGGCCCAGAGAGACAACAGAGAGGATGCAAGGAGATGATCGTTTGGATGCCAGGATTGGGAAGCCACGTAGAGCTGAGCCAGCTCGAGCTGACGCCCAGAAAGGCTGGGAATCAGAGACTCGGGGCTCCCTGGGGCTGGGGCTGGGTGGCCTTGCTCCCGACCCATCTGCGCAGCCAGGGCACCCTTCCCCACCCCTAGAAGCTGGCAGATGTATTCTCATGGAGGCGAGGCCAGAGGCTCCTGGGGCAGCCGTGAGGCTCCTGCCTGAGCGAGTGGGGAGCGGCAGAGAGTCTACACGTGGGATCACAAGATCCCCAACCCCACACGCCACGAGCTCACGTGCACCCGCCAGGGGAGAGCGTGGGGTCGCCAGCAGGAGGAACCCCCATCTGCAAGACCCACCCCAGACGCAGTCTCGCGCGCGCTTTCAGCTACGGTGACGCGGCCACAGCGCCCGTGTCCGGCTGGCCGGACTCCCACTCACTCGGCACGCCTGGCCCCAGGCCCCAGCAGCCCCGCTCCCCGGCTGGCCCCGGGGCTGGAGCCGGCGCACACACCCCTCCCACGATTTCAGGGCCCTGTAAGTGGAGCCTCGCGTGCGTGACATCACAGCTGTGAGAGCTGCCTGCAGGAACATGTGTACAGGCCACTCACTGTCACCGCGACACAGTGTCCACCGTGGGGTACACTGCTTCATCGCCCACGGGCACTGGGGCGACTTCCAGGCTCAGCTCTTAGACACTGGCGTGTCTCCTCAGGTTTTAGTGCTCCCATTTAAATATGGATAGACAGGTAAGGATCGCCCCGCAGGGGGAACAGAGGGCCTCAGGGGACCTCCAATACAGGCAGCAGAGCAGGCCTTGAAAGCGAAAGTTCAATGGTGTCTTCTGAGCAACAGGGGAAGATCCGCAAAGGAAACAACAGAGGGAATTCAGGGAACAATTTCTAAGCAGTGCTCAGAAAGTAAATCTGCGGGAACACAAATTTTACAATTAGGCAGGATGACTGGAAGACAAATTTGAGGAAATCTTCCAGAGAGTAAGGCAAATGGACAAAGGGAAGAGAAGAAAACCAGGCTGGGATCCAAGATGCCCAGCATTCGAACAACAGGAATCAGGGAGACTGGGGAATAACAGAGAACATTCCAGAACTGAATGACCCAGGTCACCACACTGAGAGGCCTGGTGAGGGGCCCGAAGAGTGGAAAACGACCCGAACTAAGGCACATCGAGCCCACAAGTGCGTGTGTGGGGCCAACACAGCGCACACGAGGTAGGGAGGCCGGTGGCGTCCTCTTTCTCAGAGCAGCGTGGAAGCCGGAGGAGCCCCGTATACTGAGGGGAAATACTCCTACAAGAATTCAACAATTATCAAGGATAAATGCAAAGCATGCATTTTAAAGGGTAACATAGCACACAGCACTATGAGCACCATGGCCTCAAGGTTCTGCTTCCCCATACACACTGTGAAGGGGCCCCTAGAGGACCCACTCCACTCCACGAGGGCACAAACCTCGGAGAGGGGCACGGGGACCCCAGACGAGGGGTGCACTCGGGGCACAGGGACCCCGGACGAGGGGTGCACTCGGGGCACGGGGACCCGGGGTGAGGGGTGCGCTCGGGGCACGGGGACCCCAGATGAGGGGTGCGCTCGGGGCACAGGGACCCCAGGAGAGGGGTGTACTCGGGGCACAGGAGACCCAAAGATGAGGGGTGCACTCGGGCTGTCTCTTATACACATCTCTTTCCCCCGGTCAGACACTGCCCCTGCCGGCTCACCAACCAAAACCCCAGCCTGAAGCACAGAGCGCCCAGTCAGCTCGACTGTGAATGGAACGCCAAGGACGGCCACACACGCAGAAAGCCCACCGTGGAGGACGGAGAACCCGTGACCACAGAGAAGGAAACCGAATAACGAAAGCGAGGCGGCAAGCGGGCAGACGCCGTCCCAGTAATGCTGGCTACTGTCCTTACAGAGACGCCAGAGATGCTGCACGGGGCCCAGGAAACAACACGGTGCTCCTTTTAAAAGATGACAGTGCCAGATGCTGGTGGCGAGGCGCAGCAGCGGGAACCCTCACTTGGTGGTGGGGGGAATGCAGAGCCTTTTTGGAATGCTAGAGGTTTCTTACAAAGCTCAACACAATCTTCCCATATAATCCAACAATCACGCTTCTAGGTTATGAACAGGGCCCAGGACTTTAAGCTTGGTGTGCTATAATCTGAATTTTTAAACTATACACATTTTATTATGTTAAAAAAATACAGAAAAAGTCTCTATCCACAATTCAATAAAATGAGGTAAAACCAATATAAAGGCCCTTGGCCTGGAAATTTTAAAGCTCTCTCTTAAGCAACATTCAGATTAAAAAAGAAACCAAAACCCACATTTGGAATATCCAGGTATACTAAAAACAGTACAGCAGAGTTAATGCTCCTCAGAGAAAGATTCATAACCTTAAATATTCATGTTAATAAACAAGAAGCAATGAAAATAATTGAATTAAATATTCCTAAATTCTGATACCAATTCCAATGTATGTGTTCTTATACCACCACCAAACAAGTCTCCAACAGCAGCTGGGGGGTCCTGCAATTCAACCTGCTTGAAACTACCCGGAAAGACTATCAGGTAAAAGGCTCAGTTTCACGAGATGTCCCACCCCTGTGCCCTTGCCCCCAGTCACACATCCAGATTGTCCCTGGGCTCCCCTCCTGCCTGCTGTGAACTGGATGTTCCTACAACGCTCTCCTCGGGCTCGGTTAATTTGCCAGCGAGGCTCAAAGAGCTCAGAGAGACGTGTCACCTACGAGATAACGGATTTATTGCAGGAGATGACTCAGGAATAGCCGAAGGGAAGAGAGGCCCTGGCGAGGCCCGGGTTGTTACAGACAAGATGACAAATGACCAGCCCCACGTCAGCAAACTGAGACGTGACTCCAGCCTCGTCTGCCCAGAAACGGAGTCTCAGACCAGGCCGCCTGCACCTGCCGTGGAGGCTGCTGACCCCACTGCGGGGCCACGCCTCGCAGACTGCAGCCCCTCCGCCTGCGTCAGCCTGCTCCCCTAGGAGCCTTTCCGCCCACAGCCCCGCCGGGCCTCTCCAGCTGCTAACGGGCTGCCGCCGAGCTCGGGAACGGAAACGGGGCCCATCAGAGCTTCCACACTGGCTCAGCTGAAGGCCCTTTTCTGACAGGACAGGGACACAGGCTCCCCTCCCCAAGCACGCCCCACTCTCTGCCGAGGGCCACGTGCTCGCCCATCCCCTCCCCAAGCACACCCCACTCTCCGCCGAGGGCCACGTGCTCGCCCACCAGGAAGCTCTGCGCATCGGCTCCTCATGGCTTTCTTGGGGGCCCCGTTGAGTGACAGCTCACGGGGGACTGATGTCAGCCTCCGGCCCCTCTGCACCCACTCCTCACTCCTC
>SJYC01106979.1:0-16170 GCA_006408675.1 Madoqua kirkii | reverse complement strand
AGGGTGGGCGGCTGTGGAACTGAGTAATTCCAGCCCTCCAGACCCCTGCGAGGCGCCACCACGCTTACGGGACCAGCAGGCTTTCCAGGTCGGCTCAGGAGCGGAGACTCCCTATCCCTCTCGTCTCTGCGGAATCCCCAGGTTCCAGGTGCTCCGAGCAGGCGTGGGGACACAGGAGCCACCGTGACCCCCCTCAGGAGCCTACAGTCTACACGACCGCGGCGGCCCTCTCCCTCCAGCCCCCGCCTTCCCCCGCGCAGGGGCAGCAGGTGCGGTGCGAGGTGCGGCCAAGCATCCCTGCCACCAGAGGACCACGTCGATGCGGCCCAGCGAGGATCCCAGGCCCGGCATCTCCGCCGTGGCGTGGCCGGTCGTGCCGCCACAGATGGCCCGCCAACCTGCTGCCCAGGGAGGCCTGCGGCCCGGGGCCCGGGCGCTGCCAGCTGGCCACGCGGCACTCCACGCGGGGCGGTGGCCACGCGCTCCACTGCAGCCCGGCCGGGAGCTCGGAGCCGCCGCGGGGAGACCCGGGGTCAGAGGCACAGCCGGAACCCAACACGGGCCCCGGGAGGTTCTGGAACCCAGCCCCAAGCTCAGGACGGAAAGCCGCCCCACGATCCAGAGCCGGCCAGGCGTCCACGCGCGGCCCGGGAGCCAGCGCCCTGCTCCGGGCGGGCGGGAGCCTCGCGTGCGCGGCGGCAGGTGGGCCGGCGAGGTGCCAGGACTTGAACCGCTTGGTGGCTTTCAGGGTCCAGCCGTCTTCACGGTGCCTGGCGACCCAGCTGGGAAGGCGGGGGCCAGGCGGACCGGTCCTGGGGAGCACGCTCTTCTGCCACTTGACGGGGGTCCCCTGAGCGAGGTTTTCCTACAGAGGGAGATTTCGTAGAGAATCTTCCAGGAGCAGGAATCGGCCTCTCCGTTTAACTGGCCCAGGGCTGCCTAGGCTCCTCGGGACAGCCCTCGGGGCGTTTCTTGGGGTGGGGAGCAGGGACCACACTCGACAGGCCTGGCCGAGCAGCCCCGATCCCCGGCGGCAGCCCCACTCCCCAGGCAGCTCCTACGCCTCAGCTGCATGGTCGTGACAAACACCGCACAAGGGGCGGCTTAAACGACAGACGTTTATTTCCGTCCGTGCTGGAGGCTGCACGTCCGAGACCCAGGCGTCTGCAGGAAGGGCTCCTCCAGAGGCCTCTCGCCTGGGCCAGTGCACGCTCTGCCTGTGTGTGCACATGGACAGGCCCCTGTGCGAGTGTGTCCTCTCTTACAAGGACCCCAGATGGGATAAGGGTCCTCACTGATTTTCAGTCAGTCACCTCTTTAAAGCCCAGTCTCCAAATCAGAGCCTCCTTCTGATACAAGGGGTTAGGACTTTCACATAGGAATTTGAGCAGAGCCATAACCCAGTCCGTAACACTGCTGTTTAACTAGAGTTGCCAGATTGAGCAAGTAAGAACACAGGACACCGAGTTAAACTTGAATTTCAGAGCAGCAACACGTTTCTGCAGTTGATCTGGGATTCAAATTTAACTAAGTGTCCTGTGTTTTCTCTGGCAGCCTTATGCTTAACAAACCACTCCAGACTCTGTGGCTTAAAGTCACAAGCACTAATTCCTGCTCACAGGCCTACAGGCCAACCGTTTGGGTCAGCTGGCTGCAGGCTGGTCTTGGCTGGCCTTGCCCTGCGCAGCTGGCCTCTCCTCCACTTGTGTCCGTCACCACCAACAGGTTGGCCCAGGTTTGTTCCTGTGAGCTAGGAGAAAGTGACCCCTGCAAGGCCCTGGAGGCCTTGTCTCAGAACTGGAACCCCAACACTTCAGCCACATGACGTGGGTCAGATCAAGTCACGGTCAGCCCAGACTCCAGGGGTGGGGAGACCGACGCTTCATCCTATTGGAAGGGGCAGTCTCATGTGTAACACGGAGGAGTGAGGATCAGGGACACTTTTTTTGATTTCCATTTTATTGAAGTATAGTTGGTTTAGAATGTTAGTTTCTGCTGTACAACAGCGATTGAGTTCTACATACATATGTATATAAATATACCCCAAAGCATCTCTTCCACTGTGACTTATCACAGGATATTGAGTACAGTTCCCCGTGCTACACAGTAGGGCCGTATTGTATATCCTATGTTGAATCTGCTGTTTCCTAGATTTGTTCGTCTGTATTATTTTGGACTCAACTCATAAGTGATCTCCTGTGGTACTTGTCTCTTTCAGACCTCATTAGCGTAACAGTCTCTAGTTGCGTTCACGGGGCTGCGAATGGCACCACCTCGCTCTTTTTGTGGCTGAGTGTCAGCCCCGTGTGCGCCTCACCCGCTCACTCACTGATGGGCGCCCAGGTTTCCTCTGTGTCTTCGCTTCTGTGAATAGTGCTGCTGTGAACACAGGGGTGCCTGCATCCTTTGAATTCGTTTTCTCCAGATGTGAGCCCAAGAGTGGAGCTGCTGGATCAGACGGCAACTCTATTTTTAGTCCTTTAGGGAACGTCCATACTGTTCTCCACAGTGGCTGCACCAGTTCACACTCCCTCCAACAGTGTAGGAGGGCTCCCTGCTCTCTCCACCCTCTCCAGTGTTTGTTACACACTTTTAATGACCATTCCTTGTAGTGTGAGGTGATGCCTCAGTGTCAGACTTTATTTTGGGGGGCTCCAAAATCACTGCAGATGGTGACTGCAGCCATGAAATTAAAAGGTGCCTACTCCTTGGAAGGAAAGTTATGACCAACCTAGATAGCATATTGAAAAGCAGAGACATTACTTTGCCAACAAAGGTCCATCTAGTCAAGGTTGTGGTTTTTCCAGTGGTCATGTATGGATGTGAGAGTTGGACTGTGAAGAAGGCTGAGCGCTGAAGAATTGGTGCTTTTGAACTGTGGTGCTGGAGAAGACTCTTGAGAGTCCCTTGGACTGCAAGGAGATTCAACCAGTCCATTCTAAAGGAGATCAACCCTGGGATTTCTTTGGAGGAAATGACGCTAAAGCTGAAACTCTAGTACTCTGGCCACCTCATGCGAAGAGTTGACTCACTGGAAAAAACTGATGCTGGGAGGGATTGGAGGCAGGAGGAGAAGGGGATGACCGAGGATGAGATGGCTGGATGGCATCACCGACTCGATGAGCGTGAGTCTGAGTGAACTCGGGGAGCTGGTGATGGACATGGAGGCCTGGCGTGCTGCGATTCATGGGGTCGCAGAGCTGGACACGACTGAGCAACTGAACTGAAATGAACTGAATTAGTGATGTTGAGCATCTTTTCCTGTGCCCACTGGCCATATGTATGTCTTCTTTGGAGAAAGGTCTTATTTAGGTCTTGCACCCATTTTTATTGGTTTTGTTGTTACTGAGTTGTGTGAGCTGTTTGCATATCTTGGCAATTAAGCCCTTGTCAGTTGCATCATTTCCACGTATTTTCTCCCAGTCCATAGGTTGTCTTTTTATTTTGTGTGTGGTTTCCTTTGCTGTGCAAAAGCTTCTAAGTTTGATTAGGTCCAATCTGTTTATTTGTTTATATTTCTATTGCCTCGGAAGAGGAGCTTAAGAACACACTGATACAATTTATGTCAAAGAATGTTTTGCCACAATCTCTTCTGGGGGTTTTATGGTGTCTCATCTTATATTTAGTCTTTAAGTCATTTTGAGTTCATTTTTGTGTGTGGTGTGGTAATATTCTAACTTCATCAATTTGCACACAGTTGTCCAACCCTCTCACTTGCTGAAGAGCTTGTCTTTTCCCCATTGTCTCCTCTGCTGAAGACCGATTGACCACAGGAGTATGGGTTTATTTCTGGGTTCTCTCTTCTGTTCCATTAATCCGTGAGACCCTTTTCGTGCCGGTGCCACCCCGCTTGATGACTGCAGCTCTGTAGTACTGTCTCAAGTCTGGGAGGCTTGTCCCACCTGCTTTGTTCTCTTCCCTCAGGATTGTTTTGGCAATTCTGGGTCTTCTCTGGTTCCACATAAGTTTTAGGATTATTTGACTAGTTCTTTGAAAAATATCAACTTGACAGAAAACTCACTGAATCTGTAGATTGCTTTGGGTGGCCTGGCCATTTTAGTGATATTAATTCTTCCAGCCCAAGAGCACGGGATGGCTCGTCATTTCCTTGAATCTTTCGTTTTCCTTGTCCATATTTCACAGCACTCTGCACATGTCTTTCCCCTCCTTTATTCCTAAGTACTTTTCTGATGCAGTTTTAAAAGGAATTGTTTCTTTACTTTCCCTTTATGATATTTCATTGTTAATGTAAAGAACACAACTAATTTCTGTGTGTTAACTTGTATCCTGTGACCTAGCCGAGTTCACTTATCAGTTCTAGTGATTTTTGTGTGGAGTCTTCAGGGTTTCCTATATTATCTGCATATGATGACAATTTTACCTCTTCCCTACCACCCTGAATACTTTTTCTTTTTCTTGCCCGACCAGTGTGTCTAGGACGTCTAATAATACGCTGAGTAGAAGTGGTGAGGGTGAACACCCTTGTCTTGCTCCAGATTTCCGTGGGAAGGCTTTCACCGCTGAGTGTTATATTGGCTGTGGGTTTGTCATAAATAGCTGTTGCGATGTTGTGACCCACTTTCATGAGGATTTTTATCATGAATGGATGTTGAATTTTATCAAATGCTTTTTCTGCATCTATTGAGATGATCAGTGGCTGTGATCTTTTCTTTTTAATGATGTGGTATATCACATTGATTTGTGTATGCTCAGCCATCCTTTTGACCCTGAGATGAATCCAGATTGGTTCTGGCTTATGGTCTTTTTTCTGTGTTGCCGGATTTGCTTTGTTAATACTTTGTTGGGAATTGGCACACCTACATTCATCAGTGATACTGGTAATTTTACTTTTTGGTAGTGTCTTCGGTTTTGGTGTCAGGGTGATGGTGGCTTCATAGAGTGTCTTTGGGAGTGGAGCAGGGACACTCTTGCAGTCAATCTACCCTGGCTGCCTTGCAGCCACCTGGACTGAGTTCACGGTGACTCCCACGCGGGATGGTGGAGTTTGGACACAGAGCAAAGTGGGAGCCATAGTCGTGGGGGAGGCAGGAATGGTCCTCAGTGTAGAAAAGCACTTGATTCCTCCCAAGCCTGCTCTGCAGATTCTGCTCTGAGAGGGGCAGTTATCGGTCAACTAATCACAGGCATACATGCCATGGCGCTACTCCAAGTCTGGTCTCAGACCACCTCAGTGTAGCCAATATCTCAGTAAGTCAAGTCACATAAAGTCTGTGGTTTCCCTGTGCCTGTGACAAGCTACATTTACACTATACTACGGCTCCTAAGGGTACAATAGCATTATGTCTAAAAAATATACTTGTCCTAATTAAAAAATACTTTCTTGCTAAAAGATGTTAACTATCACCTGACTAGACTAGTTATTCAGTTTCTAGAATCCAGTGGTCACAACCCAGGAGCCCACGGCACAGAGCAGGTCGTCTGCTCTTCACACCCGCCAGCCCGGCAGGTCTGTGAGTCCCCGTGCAGAGAGCTGGGACATCTCTTTTCCTGACTCCAAACCAGCCTCCTGGTGGAAGGGGTTCTGAGAGTCAGTTACCATAGGAAGTATTTCAGCTGGCAGGAATCCAAGAGTCAAGAGCAGCTGCCTGCTGGCCTTCAAGGCTCCCACCCGAGATTTAATGGGCTCTATAGGCGCGCTGGCGCTCGCTCCGGTGGTGGCGGCTGCCCGGCTGCTCCATCTAGGGCTGCCCCCCATGAGGAGGTGCCCGGGCTTCACACACTTCTCGCTGATGTCTGAGCAGGACTCCCAGCTGTCCGCTGACCTCCGTGGATGGAGGCACAGGCAACAGTCTCAGCTGGCAGGGAGTTAAGCTGAGAAACACTCCATCCTCTCAGCTGCTCATGGCCACAGCAGCCCCAGGGAGATGCACCTGATACCAGGGGCCAGGGGCAGGGAAAGGGACTTCTGGAAAAGACTCTCAGACTTCTACAGGGCCAGCAAGGAGCCCTGGTGGTTTGTAAGAACTGTCAGAGGCTGGGACTGGGGCAGCGGCACTCCTGGACAGTGCTCTGTGGCCTGGTTCAGCTCATCCACAGAAGTAACTGTGGTGCGTTGTGGGCACCATGGCGCCCCCTCGCCTCCCCCACAAAGCTCCATGAGGAGAGGGCTTAGAGAAACAAGGGAAGGAAACAACTGGAAACACATGGGTGGGATGCAGGCTCCCCCAACCCACCACCTGGGAGGCACGAGCCCCACCTCCCATGAGCTTCACTAGAGGCGCCGGGTCAGCGCTGGGGACTCAAACAGAAGGCGACAGTCAGGGCAGTGTGGCCCGTGCCTGAGGGCTTGCTGCACAAAACAAACACCAGTGAGTTCATGAGAAGGTGCTGAGTGAGGGGAACAAAGCCCAGCACCATGGCTGGGAGGCCAGGAAACGGCCTCAGGATGGTCCCCTGGGAGATGCTGACACCAGAACATCCCACACACCTGTGATGTGAGGATCAGCCAGACGCTGGATGGGGAGTGCCGAGCACCAAAGCGGACCCTAAAACAGTGAAGAGCTTTTGAGGAGAGACAGCCAGCTTCGTCAGAGGAATGATGGAGGCCATACCAATGGGAGAAGATAACAGGACTGAATATCTGGAAAAACTATCTTTCAAAGACTAGGATGAAATAAAACAAATTACAGGAAAAAATAGTTTTTTCTTTGTACTGGCAACAAAAGAAAAAATAGATCTCATGAAAATTGAAAATTTTTATGCATTGAAAAACAGTATCAACAGAGTAACAGGCAACTCATAGAATGGGAAAAAATATTTACAAGTCACATAATGATAACAGATGAATACCTAGAACGTACAGAGAACCTCAGAAACTCAACAACAAAAATCTAATTTTAAAAAGAAGCAAAAGATTTGAACAGATGTGTCTCAAAAAATATGGAAATGGTTAATGAGCAAATGAAAAAGATGCTCCACATCACTAATCATTAGGAAATGCAAATGATAAAACCATAATGATATACCACCTCGTCACAATGACTACTATCAAAAGAAGACACACAGAAAATAACAAGTGTTGATAAGGATGTGGAGGAATTAGAACCCTAACCCCTTGCTAACGGGAACACGCAGTGGTGCAGCCACCGTGGAAACCGGGATATCAGTTCCTCAGAAAATTAAAACATTTACAGAATAGCCACATGACCCAGCAGTTCCACTGCTGGGCGTGTACCCAGAGGAATTGAAAGCCGGGTCTCAAAGACGTATCTGCACTCTCACGTTCATGACGCTTTGACAACAGCTGAAGGTAAAAGTATCCAAGGTATCCATCCACAGATGAATGGGGAAACAGAATATGTCCATCTACACAATGAAACACTTAAAAAGGAAGGAAATTCCGGCTCATGTGACAACGTGGATGAACCTTAGGGAGTTATGCTCAGTGATATAAGCTGGCCACCAAAGTAGAAATGGTGTATGACCCACTTAGATGAGGTCCCTAAAGGAGTCAAATTCACAGAGACAGAAAGCAGCATGGTGAGCGCCAGACGCAGCGGGCAGGGAAGTGTTTAACGGGGACAGAGACTCAGCTTCAGAAGATGAGAAAGTTCTGGAGACGGGAGCGGTGACCGCTGCACCACAGTGTGAACGTACTTTATGCCACCGAACCTGACATGTAAAAGTGGCGGTAAGTTTTGTTATTTGTATTCTGCCACCATTTTGAAAAAATTAAAAGAAACAGAGTTTATCACAAAGTGAGAGTCTCTGAAGGGCTCCATACTTTGTTTCTCAGAGTTCCTTCTCCTGTCTTTCCCAGGCCCCACCCTGCCTGCTTGCTGTTTCCTGGATCCCATCCATTAACCCTGAACCCAATATCAGATTTCTCATTCTTTTATTAAAAGCTAAGCATTTAAAACACAACATCAAGAAAATGAAAATAAATTTTTAAAAATATTTTAAAAAGTGAACAGAGGGAATCCTCCGACATTCTGGCACTTTCACTGTCGTGGCCTGGGTTCAAACCCTGTTTGGGGAACTGTGATCCCGCAAATAAGCCACCTGGCCCGGCCAAAAACAAACCAAAAAAGTGAAAAGAAAACTCGGATGGAAGACTTATTTCTGCAAGTCAGGTATCTGATAACGGACGTGTACCTGTAATATAGACAAAACACTTACAATCAAATAATGAAAAGACACACGGGCAAAGATCTGAGTAGATGCTTCTCCAAAGAAGACACAGAGCCAGGAAGGGGCCAATCAGCAGATGGAAAGATGCTCAGCGCACGAGCCGCCGGGGAAACGCAACTCGAGCCACAGCACACGACCTCACACCCGCTAAGACGACCTCACACCCGCTAAGACGACCTCACACCCGCTAAGACGACCTCACACCCGCTAAGACGACCTCACACCCGCTAAGACGACCTCACACCCGCTAAGAAGGTGGAGGCCAGAAAGGCAGATGGGCACCAGTGCTGGCGCGGATTCAGAGGAAGGGGGGCCCCGCGCAGTGACGTGTGTGAGCCGCCCAGCCAGGTTCCGCTCTTTACAACCCCAAGGACTGTGGCCTGCCAAGCTTTTCTGCCCATGGATTTTCCAGGCAAGATACTGGAGTGGGCTGCCATTCCCTTCTGCAGAGATGTTCCCAAACCAAGGATCGAACCCAGGTCTCCTGCACTGAAGGCAGCTTCCTACTGTCTTGCCTCCAGGGAAGGCCCTGGTGCGCTAACAGTGGGAGGGTGAAATGGTGCCCACGCTGCACTCAGGCCGTCCCTTCAACGACTGAATACAGAGTCAACGTACGATCTGGCGATCCCACGCCTAGTGCGTGCCTGCGAGAACGAGCGTGTGCTCACATGGAAGCCACACGGAAACCTGTGCACAGAGGTGTGCAGCAGTGCTGTTTGTAAGTCAAGAACTGGAAACAACTCAAATGCCCTTCAGCTGAAGAACGGATGAGCGCGTCCTTGCAGGGGAGCACCACTGAGACGGCAGAGGAGTGAGGCCTGATGCAGGCTGCCACAGACGCGAGCCCTGAAAACACGACGCTGAGGCAGAGAACCAGACCCGAACGGCCACGTACTGCGTGCCTGCGTTTGCCTCAAGCGTCCAGAGCAGGCAGGTCTACAGAAACAGTGAGCAGGGCCGGAGCCAGGGAGAAAGGGCGTGAGAGGAAGCTACCCGGTGTGGGGGCTTTTCTGGGGTAAGGCCTGGGCTCTAAAGGGGCTGAGGCGGCGGTCGTGCCGCTGTGCGGCCGGAGCCGCTAAGGTGCACACAGAGCTGCTGAGGAAACAAAAATCAGAGCATTTCCTCTCTTCCCCACTTCTCTCCCCAAGCTTGGGGAGATCCACCACAGCGCAGGAAACCAAGAAACCCTCTGTTAGCAGAACTCTCTCCAAAGAGGCAAGAGATAAGACAGACAGATAGCACACACACATACCATGCTCTTCACCTCTAGAAAATTGGTCTAGTCCCACTCTGTCCAGTGGAAACAGAAAATGAGCTAGAAACAGTTTTAAATTTTCTAGTGGGCACTCTTAAAAGTTAAAAGCAATATGTAAAATTTAACACCATCTTAGGTAAGCCTGTCTACCCCATTATTATCACCGCAAACATGTCAACATAAAAATTTTAATGAGCTATTTTACATCCTGTGTGTTTTACATCAGCAGTAGTCTCAGCTCAGGTGGCCCGTCTAACTCTCCCAGCAGCAGGGCCTCCAGCAGTGAGAGATTCACTCCACATCCCCACGGCAGATCAGTTTGAGCAAAGCCAGAAAAAGGAGTCTGTTGGCTAATTAACTGAAGGCCACAGAGATCTTGTCTGCTGGCGGGGCTGGGTCCAGGAGCTTAGTCTCCCTCTCTCTTCCCCTCATCTCTTAGCTCCACACTTGGAGCCGGTGTCACCCTGTCCCCAAGGGACCCCACACTAAGGAGTATCCACTCTTTCCAGCAGTTTCCGGGAAAACAGTTGTTCCTGATGACGTGGCGTGCTCAGCCTGATCGGCACGGATGCTCTGACTGGTCAGCTGGGGTCACAGCCCGCTGGCGCACTCCCCTGGGTGTGGAGGGGGAGCAGCTCCCGGGACCAGGGACTCAGGCCACAGACCCTGAGCCCAGCACGGCGTCTAGGGTTGAAGACGCACTGCTGGTATCTTGTTAATAACGTAACTTAACTGTCTGCAGCTTATTTAATCTTGCTTCCAAGATTCTGTCCTACTGAGAAGTAGGAACAAACGTTAAACTTTCAAACATCTTAATCTAGTGGTATTTAAGTAGTCTCCTTTGGGGACTTTCGAGGTGGTCCACTGGTTAAGATTGCACCCTGAAATGCAGGGGATACAAGTTCGATGCCTGGTGGGGGAATTAAGATCCCGCATGCTGCGGAGCAACTAAGCCCGTGTGGCAATTGCTGAAGCCCGTGCACCATGTGACTAAACTCAGACCAGAGGCAGCCAAACACATAAATATGAAAAATAAAATCAGCAGTCTCCTTTGGGAAAACGTTAAGTTCCAGGTCGCAGTTCAACTCCCTAACAGGGCTCCTGCTCCCTTCATCTTCTTCCCACGACGGTGGCGGGGCCTGAGGCAAAGGTGGCGAGGCCTCCTGGCACTAGGAACGGAGGTCTGCTCCTCCTGGCCTCCAGTGGGGCGCCGCACCCCCTCAGGGGCGTCCTGTCCGTCTGGAGAGGGTGTGCACTGCACAGCTCCACAGGGGCTCCTTCGACTCAGGCTACGGTGGACACAGGTCTTCCGGAAGGGCTGTGCAGAGCAGCCCCGACCGCGCTCACCTCCGGTCCTCGGCCTCGGCCCTCACTGAGCGTCCGGCTCGGGGCACCCGAGCCCCTCCGCAGCGACTCCGAAGCCGCTCTGCTGCCCGCCCTGCTCAGCGGCCTCTCTTCCGGACGCCCGGCTCCTTCCTGCAGCCGGCGGCCCCACCAGCACCCTGTGCGGCGGCCGGCCTCTCTGGACAGGGGCGCTACCCCTGCCCCTCATTCTGCCCCCTTCTCCCCAGTTAGGCAGGGGCCCCTCGCCGGCTGCCAAGCCCTTGCCTGAGTCCTCGCTGGTCAAACTCCAGCGCCGGCGACACCGGGGGCGGCCTGCGGGGCTCTGGGACCCCAGGGCGCAGTCAGCCCGCGGGGTCGCCCAGGGCCGCTCCCCTCTGCGTGGCCCGGAGGCGGGCACGGAGTCCGCGGGCCGCGCTCCCGGCTGGGAGAGCCCTTCCCGGAGACTTGAGAGGAGCGCGGCCCTCAGAAAGTCAGCGCACGCAAGGCAGGGAAGGGCCGCCTTCCCGCGCCACGGGCTGCCCCGCGGCCCAGGCGCCGCGGCCACACCCGGGAGTGGCGCCCCGGAGACCGGCCTCGGCGGGGCGCGGGCGGCCTGGGGGCCGATGGACGAGGCAGCAAGGGCCGGCGCTGGCGGCGAGGACGCCGGGCCGCAAGTGAAGGGCCGCGGCGCGGCGGGAAGTGGCCACGTGACAGGACGGAAGCCGGCGGAAGCGGAAGTGCGCACAGGGCGGCGGCCGGCCCGCAAGTGGCGGCTGCGGCGCCCCGGGGAGCCTTGGCAGGGTCCCGGCGCTCCTCCTTCCCGAGGAGCCTAGGCCAGCCGCTGCTTCTCCTGGGCCCCGGGCCCCCTCAGCGTGGGCCGCCTTTGGCCTCGCGTGCTGCCGACCTGCCTCTGCTCCCTGGTGGAGCCCGGCCGGCTGCCCGGCTCACCCTGGCCCGAGGGGCACTGCCCCTCTCCAGGTGGCCCTTCCTGTCTGTCCAGCTGGCCGCCGCCACAGGCCCCCGTGGGCAGCCACCAGGGTGTTCCCAGGCGCTGTTAGCCGAGCCCTGCCTCCCCATCGCCACGGCTCCGTGCAGAGCTTGGCACGCAGAAGGGCTCAGCCCCGCGTGCTGGAGCCTCACTCTGGCCAACAGACACCCCCACACCGTGCGCTGCCCGGCGCAGCAGGCGAGCCCGGCCTTGGCAGCAAGGGCTAAGAGCCTGGATGCTCCCAGGTGCACGACAGTCAGATGGCACCGCCCCCAGCCCCCGCCCCCATCCACTTGATTTGCGCGCTGATTGCGCCCAGAGACCCACGCCTGCTTTTGACGTGCCCGCCGGAGGGCCCTCGGCAGGGCTGATTGCGCCGGAAAGCTGGAGGGGACAGAGCTATGTGAACAGGCCACGTCACACCCCCAAACGGGACCGTGTTTGCTAAATTTGTTTCCGATGCAATTTCATGCTGATTACACTGATTTCTCTGGTGATTGAGCCTGGCGCTGAGCTCGCCGCCCCGCAGACCGGCTGTCAGGATGGCCCGTTTCTGGAGCAGAAGGTACTGATGGTGATTTATGGGGCTCCGCCAGCGCTCTCCGGGCGGAGATGCTGCAGGCAGGCTGGAGCCCACCGGTGTCTCTGGGGGCCTCTCCTGCTGTGTGGCCGGCTTTCAGCCCCCACGGCCACACCTATCGTGCCCCTCAGCTTTCCTGTGTGAGTGGCTGTGAGCTCCACACCAGTTCACTTGGCCAGAACGGCGACTGAACCACAAGGGCAGCGTCAGCCTCATCACTGTCACCACCTGGAGCGGCCTGCAGGTCAGGCAGAGGCAGAGGTGCAGGTCGCTCTCGGGGGTCCGTCACACCCTTCCTGTCCTGACATAGGTGGGGCCAGGTCAACAGGACCCCCAGGCCCTGGCCTAAGTCTCAGATGAATGCCCAGTGGCCCTGGCGCCAGTTGTGATGCTGGGTCCCCCACCCTCAGGGCCCACCCAGGAGCAAAGGTGGCAGTCCTGGGGCGCTGCTGCAGCCACCCCCGAGGGCAGGAGCCCGACACCCAGGAATGCTGCTCAGAGCGGGGTGGGGCAGGGCGAGGTGGGATGGGCCGGCTGTTGTGATGGCCCAGTGGCTCCACCCTAGACCCCTCCCAGCAAGGAAGACCCGGAGCCGTGAGTTTTAGCAAAAATGTTTACTCTCCTTAATGTGTGTGTATTTACAAGTACTAAATCTGAGACAGTAAAATAGGAAATAGCCGTGTATTTACACCACCTGCAAGCCTAGCGCCGTCAGCCACGCTGCCTCTGGGAGAGGCAGCAGCCGAGGGGCCGCTCAGGCCGCCGAGCAATTGCTCTTCTTTTGGGTGGGGGCTCTGCGGCGTTAAAGGACAGCTAATTGTGGGCTTCGTCTTAAAAATATCTCTCTCTCTAAATATATCTATTCTAGCTTGTGTAGCACCAACGGCGTGAGACCTCAGCTCCAGCACTGGGGTAGAGCCGGGCAGGGCTCGCTCAGCAAGGGCAAAGCAGGGGCAGGGGGGCCTCTCCTGTGGGACAGGGCCAGGCCCGGGTCAAGGAGTGTGGGCAAGCTCGAGGTATATGGAGAGGCCAGGCTCCCGACCGTGGCCGAGCCATCCTTGGCGCTCCTGAGAGGCATGGGGCGAGAGCAAAGGAGGCAGCCCAGGGCAGCAGGCAGTAGCAGCAGAGTCCGGGCAGGTGGGCAGTCTGGCCCCGCCTCCTGGCCCCGGGACTGCAGAGCAGGCCTCCACTCCGAGCTCTGGCCGCCCTCAGGCCAGAGCTGGGCTCCGCGTTGGAGTGCCAGGCAGGAGGATGCGGAGGTGCGAAGGGCGAGACAGGCCGGGGGCTGGGTGACGAGGATTCGGCCTGACTCCCTCCCGCGGAAGGAGGTGCGGCTGTGCTGCCGGTGGACAGCAGGCTCAGGTCCATGACTGGCTCGTGTTAAACAAGCAACGCTAAAGTGCTCGCCCCAACCCGCCTCTGTGCTCTGCGAGGCCATGCGCTGGGCAGGCCCGGCGGCTCCACACTTCTGCGTCCCCACCGCCCAGCCTGCCAACCCGACCGCGCGACAGGCGAGAG
Organism: Madoqua kirkii; assembly: GCA_006408675.1. Taxonomy (NCBI): domain Eukaryota; kingdom Metazoa; phylum Chordata; class Mammalia; order Artiodactyla; family Bovidae; genus Madoqua; species Madoqua kirkii. The sequence goes on along the minus strand of SJYC01106979.1, from coordinate 2,355 downwards.
GACCAGGGAGGCCCAGGAAGGGGGTGGGGGCTGGATTCTGAAGAGGGCGATACCAGGGGCCAAGGGGCCCCCTGGCCGGAGTGGGGCTGGAAGAACGGGGGCTTCGATCAGAAGCAGCTTCAGGGAAGACTCAGGGGGAGAGGCCCACACACAGGAACCCGGCGCCTGCCTGGCCTGAGCTCCTGCTGGACACACACTGCGTGGGGGCCCGAGCCCTACTCAGTGCCCCTGGGGCCTGGGGGCTTCCGACCCCCAGTTCCAGGAGCTTCCTGAGTCAGGAGGTGGTGGGCTTCACCCCTCCTCCCGCGAGGGAGCAGCTGCTCAGCTGATGGAGGCTCTCAGGGGGCTCACGCCGCGTGGGGGAAGGCGCGGGGCCGGCCACAGTTAGCTGTCCCTTAAAAGTCCGCGGGAATCTGTAGTACCGTCGAAAAAGTGAATTGAAAAGGGGACGGGCCACTGCCTTCACAAGTGACTGATTAATTAAAAAACATGGAAAAAAGGGCCTAACAACCTCTAGTATTCAACACTTGCAGTTTTAAAAAGATCAAGTCATACTAAACGCTAGCACAGTCATGCAGGGATCCACGGCCGCCTCCGGGAAGCTCTCGGCCGAGCAGTCTGTCCTCACGCCAACACTGAGACAGGCTGCCCCGCAGCTGGACGCGGAGGTCGGGTGCTCCAGTGGGAGACGCTGGCCACTCCCTCCAGCGGGAGACGCTGGCCACGCCCGTTGGTCTGGCTGTCCCGGCGCCTCGGCTCTTACTCTAAACTGTAAAATTCCTCCTCCTCCAGTTAACTGTACAGGACCCCACTGGGGCTGGAGACAGGCAGAGCCACATATATATGTATATATATATATGTATATATATGTACAGGTTTTTTAATTAAAAATGTGTACTCTTGCTAGCTGAGGGCAGGGTGGGCAAGCCCCGACCTCCAAGCCCTCTGGTCACTGCATCCTGCTCCTGGCCAGGCCACTGTGTAGGGTCCGAGGCCCCCACAGCTCTAGCTGTCCAAGCACAGAAGGACTCCCTTGTTCCCCTAAAAAACGAGCAACGTCCCCCAAGCGTCCCCCCCTCCCAGGGGCCAGCACACTGCTGAGGGGCCACACTGAAGCCGCAGGAAGGTGGGCGGGAGGCTGGGGGGGGTGTGGGCAGGAGGTTGATCAGGCAGGCTCCAGGGCCCTCCACAGCAGAGAGCTCGGCCTGGGGCAGGGCGGGTTTCGGCGGGGAGGGGGAATAAATAAGGGGAACGTGCACTCATGGCCCAGAGCCCCAGGCCCAGTGGCTCTCAGAGGCACAGCCCTGAGGACAAAAGGGGACCCGAGCCCTTCGGAAGTCACCTGGGGCCATCCTGCAGCCCCTCCATAGGAGGGAGCCGGGGGCCTCTCTCTAGGCGAGGTCAATGCGATGCTCTGGCCTCGACCGCGGAGAGCACGCGGTGAATCGGAGGATGGCGGTGGCGGCGGGCATAGGGACGCCGGGACGTGGCAGGTGGGTGGCGCTGGCCCAGACTGACTTCAGCTCCCTGTGGCGGGGCCCTGGGCGTGCCGCCTCCCCGCTCAGGCTGCCAGCCAGGCCTAGCCTTCAGATTCTGCCCAGGAGGCGGGCATACTGGCCCACCTAGCCCCAGGCCTGGCCCGCTGGCCTCCGCAGCCTCACCTCTCCTTCCTGGAGAGCTCTGGCAGTGCCCCTGCTGTCCTGAGGGGGCTGGGTCACACCTGGGCTCCCCGGCCCCCTGCAAACAGCTCTGGGCGCAGGGAGGGCTGCAGACACCGCCTCACTCACGCCAAGGAAGAGCCGGGACCCCACAGGCGGGAAGGGGACGCAGGGGCTGGGGTCCAGGGCCACACACCTGGCCCCAGCGCAGGACCCCGGCACGGCGGGCGAGGCTGCCTCCATGGACCTCCCCGCTCTGGCCGCCGGGCGGAGGCTGCCACCAGGGCCCTCACTCACTGCCGCTGGCCGGGTGGTTGGGCCAGTGGCTCAGCTGCTCAGGGCCATGGTGTCCACCACCTGCTCCAGCCTGCCACGGAGCCGCTGCCGCCGCGCCTGCTCATCCTTCTCCAGGGCCGTCAGGATCTGCAGAGGTGGGCAGAGGCCTCAGGCTGGCTCCAAGGCCACACACGGTGCCCACTGTCGGAGCCTGAGGGACCTGGGCTTGGAGCCAGGATCCCCAGGTTGCCAGGGTCTCTTTCCCACCCTCTTCCCCTGAAACCACCCAAACGGGGCTCGGGGTCCCTGACAGCCCTCCAGGTCCCTGAGGTGCAGTGTCTTTGAACTCCCAGGGGTCCTCTGTGGCTCCTACTCACACTGCTGTATCCTGTGGGCAAGCAGCGCCCCCCCCCCCAAGCGG
>SJYC01106975.1:0-15187 GCA_006408675.1 Madoqua kirkii | reverse complement strand
CCTCCTCAGCATCCCCCTGTCCCCCACCCCACAGCCTCTCAGGAACTAAACGACCCAGCAGACGGCGCCCGGGGAAGCAGGCCCCACAGCAAACCCCCAGAGCCAGCCAACCAGGCCGACAGGCCCAGGCTGGAATGCGGCCAGGTGGCGGGGAACTGCCGGCCAGAGGGCAGGGCAGGGCGCCGGGGCTGCAAAGGGCCCTTGCAGGTGCACTGCCCACCCTGGAACCCCGGGGAGGCCTGCCCAGCCCTGGCCTGACTGAGCACACCCTGGACCTGGGCAGGGGCCCCTCGGGAGGGTGCTGAACTGGGCCAGCGCTGGGCCCCAGGCTCTCCCTGCAGATGCCCTGACCCTTCTCTCTCAGGGCAGACAGCACTGGCCAGGCTCTGGGTGTGGCCTGGGGGCTCCCACACTGAGGGGATGGGGGAGATGCCGCAGGGAAGGCCCGCGTAGGGGGTGCACGCTGGGGTGGGGTGGGGGTGCAGCCAGCCAGGTTCCGGAATGCCGCCACCCCCAGGCCCGCCACCGCCCCCAGGCCCGCCGCCGCGGGCTGACCGACTCCAACAGGTGGCTGCCGACAGCTGTGGCCGGAGCGTGCCTGTCCAGCTGTCCACCCGTCAGGCGCCGTCCGCCACCCACCTGCCGGCACGGGGCAGCCCCTGGCCCTTACACACGCGAGGCTGCCCCGTTTCTGGAGGGCACAGAACGCTGGGGGTGGGGGGTCGGGGAGGCAGGTGTCCCCATGCCGCATGCCCAGCAGCCCCCTGGCTAGGCTCAGCAGGGGTCGGGTGCCAGTCGGGGCTTCCGGCCAGTCCTGGGCCCCCCGTGAGCCAGCAGGGCTGATTTTAGGGCTGCTGGACCCTGGAGCCCACAGGAGGGGAACCCTGTGTCCCCAGACCTGCCGGAGAAGTCAGGAGTCGGGATCGCCAGTTGCACCTGGGGCAAAGCAGGGGAGGGGGGTGGCCAGCCGCCAGGGGAGCATTCCAGGGAGAAGGGGCATGTGGGGCGGGCACGGGGCCAGCTGGCTGGCAGGACGGCAGGACACACACACCCCTGCCTCCAGCTGTCACCGAGGGCCACCAGCCGGGGCAGCAGGCCTGCAGGGGCTCGGGGAGATGGCTGCGCGGGCTGGCCCCACCCCAGCCTCCCGGCCGAGAGACCCCGGCGCCCAGGACACAGCACACGCAGGTCCTGCACAGGGACCCCGGCCCCGGCTGCTCCAGCCAGCCGCCCCCACACCCCTCGCCGTGAGGCCCTGGCTAGCGGCTGCAGGCAGGCAGCTGACGGCCCGGCCAGGTCAGCTGTCCGTTCAGCCCAGAGCCAACAAAGGGTCCATTCTCCGGGCCAAGGGCAGGCAGGGGCCCCGGGGAGGATGTCTGGGCCGTGCAGGCTGCTTGCCAAGGCCGGCACGCGCCCTTGCCGCCCGGAGGCAGGGGGCTGCCCGGCTTGGCCCTCTCAGGAGGGGAAAGTGCCCTGTCCCGCCCAACCCAAGACACAGCCCGATTCCTTGCTGTGAAGCGAGGGCACCCTGGCTGACCCCTCCTGGTCTCCAGGCAGAGGACGGGGCAGTAGGCCGCAGGGCTGAGACCACATGGGCGCCCTCCTCCCGTAGACGCAGGAGCCCAGCTGCTCTGTGCCCCCAGGGGACAGCGGCCCCTGCTCCCCACCTCCCTGCTGGTCAGGCCTGAGGCCCCCAGCAGGCCTGCTCCCGGACCCTGCCCACCCTTCATGGGCCACTTGGCACCCCCTGCTCTGTCTGGGGGCTGGTTCTAGGCCCCTTCCCGGGTCGTTCTCAGGAAGACCAGAAGAAAATGGATACTGAAAAAGCAATTAGCGATTTTCTCTTGGTGGTAATTAGGTAATTAAAACACGACTTGCAGGAGGCCTGATGGCTGTAATTGGGCCAGACACACCTGGTGAGGGGGAGCGGGGGTCCCAGGAATCTCACGTTTCCTGTCCTCGATTCTCAGCACACAGACCAATCAACACAAGCAGTGGTCCTCCCTGACCCTCGGTCTCCTCATCCGACTGCAGATGACCCCCTCACCACACTAAGAAGTGAGAACTTCACAGCCTCTGATGGGGCTGGCGTCGGAGGGGGACCCTGAGGCTGAGCCCTGCCATGGAGCAGGGGACGGCTGCCCGCGGGGTCCACCCACGCCTGTGGAGGCTGCACAGAGCTGGCACGGGGGCCGCAGAAGTCGTTGGGCTCCTCTCACAGGCAGGGGCCATGGCCAGGGATGCCAGGGCAGGCAGCGGTGACCATCTGGCCAGATGTCCTTGCTGCAAGCCTTGCGCCCACCCCACCTTGCGGCAGCAGCTGACACGGTGACCCTACTTCCAGAACCATCGGGCACCCCAGACCAGACCTCTGTGGTCTCCACTGCCCACCATAGGGTGCCCAGAGATCTGTCCACTGCACACAGGACAGGCCCGACCCCTCCCGCATGGTGAGAGCCCCTCTGACCTGTGAGCCTCCCATTGCCGCCCCCAGAATGCCTCCTGCACCACATCGTGCACAGGCCCAGCTTGTGAGGAGCACGGGCCCCACGGATGCTCACAGACGGTCAGCACGAGGCCGCGAGGCCTGCACTGGGACCCCAGGGAGGGGCTGCCGGACCGCCCTGGAGGCAGGGTCCCCCGACAGCCACCCAGCTTTCAGGGTCTCCCAGGTTCAGAATCCTGAGGCGGGGAGCAGGCATCACTGCCTTTCCAAGAGCTGCTTCTGGAGGCGAGGCCCCTGAAGAGGAGGGGGCGCTCCCGTCCCAGCAGCCCACGGCGGGTGCTCCCCGGGGGCACGGGGCAGTGGCCGTGGCTGCCTGCGGGTACAGCGGTGGTCCCTCTGCCCTGCAGGACCCCCGCAGCAGGGCTCGACCATGTCCCTGCCTGGCCCTGGCCCCACAGCCCCGGGAGGACAGGTGCCCCCCCCAGGCCCACACCACGGCTGGGGGAGGCAGGGGGCACCCCTGGCAGGAGTCCAGGGCCAGAGGACCCCCACCTCCCTCGGGTACCCGGGCCAACTCGAGGACTCCCGGTGGGCCTGGAGATGAGCAGGAGGGGATGGGTGGGGGGGCAGGTGCGGGCGGGGCACGGGGAAGGCAGGGACCCGGGGGCACCCCAGCCAGCCCGCGGCAGCTCCGGTTGGCAGCTCTTCAGTTAATCGGCTGCAATTTTACACAACGCTGTTTGGAGGTGGCCCAGAGCCAGCCGTGTCCCCAGAGCTCCCTGAGTCGCTGTTTAAAGCCCAGGAAGGGCCAGCTGTGGGGAGGACGGGGCGGGTCCGTCTCAGCGCAGCAGGCCGGGCAGAGGCGGGGAGGGGCCCCCAGGCCTGGACTCTGGGAATGCGGGGAGATGGGATAGGGGGCCAGGCCTGCACTGAACCCCAGGCCTGGGCCTCCCAGGCCCAGAGGAGGGAGCTGGGAGCCTGCGGGGAGGGGCACCACTGGCCACCGGGCCCTGGACCACAGCCACCTCCACCCCCAGGCCGGGCTGGGACGACGCGGGAGGGGCCGGGCAGGGGCGGGAATTAGGAATGTGCTGCCTGAAGGCCAGGTCAGGGAGAGGCGGGCGGGCGGGCGGGCGGGCGGCCAGGAGCAGAGCCCCTTGAGGGGGTCGAGGCTGAAGGCCTCAGGTGGGAACTGCAGGTCAAGGAACCAGCAGGCGCAGGGACAGAGGGCCAGGCCCAGCATGGGGACGAGAAGCCCCTTCCCCCGCGCCCAGGCAGCTCCAGCCCCAGGGGGGACGGGGAGGCAGAGAGAGAGGCCCCTCGAAGGTGCGCGCCAGTCCACACGGGGCGCGTGGGGGTCATGCCTCCATGACAGAGCCCCTCAACCAGCCCAACTCACAGCCCCAGGTGTGGCCGGACCCTACACCCTCAGGAAAGCCACCATCTGCCCTGAGAGGAGCACAAAGCCAGCAGAGCCGCAGCAGGCAACCGGCCCCAGAAGGCAGGGCTGGGGGGCGGCTGGGGGCCTCAACTATCACCTCCTTGCTCCTGACGTGGGACCTGCTCACGGGGGCCCTACTGCTCTGGGCGCCACTTCGGGGCCTCAGGTTCCCTCAGTGGGACGGGGGCAGGGGGTGAGGTCGGGACGCAGCAGAGGGAGGCAGGACTGGACCAACCTGTCCTCCCAGCCCCACAGAGTGGCCTGTGGGCAAAGTCGCTGCCTGACCAGCTGCCCACCAGCTCACCAGCCACCAGGAGGGGGACCCCAGCCCCAGATGCCAGCCTTCTGCAAGGCAATGGGCTTGAGGGTCCTGCAGGAATGAGTTCCTGCAGCTTTGCCCACAGCCCCAACCCAGATGGGCTCCCGCGGCAAGAAGCAAAAACGGATCCCCAAGGCACCCCCATGGGGTCTGTGGGCCCTCTGCACTGTCCCCCAGCCCCAGGGCAGCAGGCAGAACCCTGCTGGAGGCCCTGCCCCCCCAGGTAGGGCCAGGACAGGCGGTCATGGGGTGGACCTGCCACCCCCGCACCGACTCCACACTGCCACGGGCAGGACCCCTCAGCAGCCACCACGGGGTGCCCTCAGCACATCCCCCAGGGCCCAAGGCCCACGGCTCCTTCCACGGAAAAGCCAGCGCTGAGGGAAGGCCTGCCCAGAGGCCGCAGAGCCAGCAGACTGCACGTGGCAAGGACCAGGCACCTGCCCGCCCCCTAGGCCTGGGCACCAGGGCTGAGCAAGCAGTCAGGGCCCAGCCCCCATCCAGCACCCACGGGCCGAGCTGGGTCAGCAGGCAGCCTCCGCCAGCTGTCACTTCATCCACCAGCCCCACCCCTGCACTGACCCTCCGGCCCCCAGGAGCTGTGCCCACGGCAGGCAGGCCTCCCCGCGCGGGTCCCTGCCCAGCCAGCCAGTGCTGACCCTGGGGCTGCTGCCACCCCAGGAGGCCGGTCCCGCCCCCGCCCTGCCTCCGCCCTGCGCACCCCCGGGCTGAGCCCGTGGAGGGGCTGGGGAGCTGCCCCCTCGCTAGGGCACCCCAGCAGGCTCACTGCAGCCAGGGGCGGGCAGGCTGCCAGCCTCACCCTGCCCTTGGCCCCGTGTCTCTGGGCAGAGTGCTGCCTCGGCGACACCCGATCCCGAGGGGAGAGGGCCACCCGGTCGGCCCCACCCCCACCCCCCGCGGTCTCCTGGAGGTCACCTCTGTGGGTGGGCAGGCCTGCAGGCAACGGGCCCTGTCAGCCTTAAGCTGCCACGAGCCTGACCTGCCCTCAGGCCCCAACGCCCAGCCAGGACCTTGACACGTGCTGGACGCAGGAGTGCCCAGGAGTGCGAGGAGACGACGGTCCCCGGGACCAGGGCCCTCCCCACCAGGACACGAGGAACAGGCGCTGGTGCCCCAGTGATGACCCCATGCTGACCTTGCGGATGCGGCCACTGCGCGTGCCCACAAACACCACCGTACGGCCCCGGTAGTCGTAGGCGGCCACGGCGGTCAGGCCATCGTCTTTGTCCACGAACAGGGGCGTCCCCTCGATGGTGACTGTGCCACCCAGGGGCTGGTTGAAGTCCTGGCCGCAAAAGTCATCGTCAATCTGCAGGGGCTGAAGAGGAGGCAGGGGGTGAGGCCCAGGCCGCCCCACGGGGAGATGCTGCGGCCGTGCGGGGCCGGGGGTGAGGCCCAGGCCGTCCCACGGGGAGACGCTGCGGGGAGACGCTGCGGCCGTGCGGGGCCGGGGTGGCCGGCACAGCTGCGGCTGGCTGTGGGGAGATGGAGGCCCTGGGAGCTGCTTGAGCAGCAGAAGCCGGGCATGGAGGGCACCTCTCACGCCCACCAGGCCCAGGCCCCGCCCCCACCACGGGGGCACAGAGAGTGGCGGAGCGCACACAGGTGTGTGCCAGGGGCACGTGAGGAGCTGGGGTGCCTCACTCAGGACAGGATGTGGGGTGACACCTAATAGGCAGAGGGAGGGGCCGGCTGAGAGGAGGCGTCTGCAAGGGAAGGAAGCAATCGATAGTGCAGGTTCCGGAGCCGGGCAAGGAGGGCAGGGCAGGGCAGGGGGACAGGGTCAGGCAGTCCCAGGCCCAGCTGAGGTTTGTGGGGGGCGGGGCTGGAGCGGGGTCCAGGATCCTGGCTGGGGGGCTGAGGTGGGAGGGGCAGTGAGGGCCATGCCCAGAAGGGAGCACACAGGGACCTCAGCAAGGCACCCGCCAGGAGTCTCCAGCTGCACCGAGGAGGCCCAACACCTCCTGGACAGAGACAGGAAAAGCCGGGCTGGGCTTTCCAGGGGCCACCCAAAGCCCTGGGCAGCAGAGGTGCTGGAGGCCCTCCGAACAAGCCCTCACCCTCTACGAGTCTGGGGTCTTCCGTGGAAGATCATCCTTTCTGGGGGAGGGCAACATACACCCCTCAAAAAGCAGCTGGCCCCGTTGGAGTGTAGAAACAGGACAGACAGCAGCCAGCCGGTGGGCGCTGAGTGGCCCCCCAGTTTCCCACCCACCCAGGTGAGGTGCACCACCAGGCACCAGGGCAGCAGAGAGCAGAGCCTCTGGACGGGACCCTGAGAGGAGACAGTGTCCACTGCCCATCTGACCCTGGTCTAGCCCCAGCTCGCCCCTTACTGGCCATGTACCCTGGACATCACCCCACCTCTCAGTGACCTCATCTGTGAAACACAGACCAGGCCCGCCAGCCAGAGCCCAGAGCAGCACTAGGCACGAGGGCAGGGCTCTGTCCACGGCCACGAGGGCACACGGACACGGTCCCACCACCCGTCTTCTCAAGGGGTGGGCTGGCAGTGCTCCGCGCTCCGGGCTGGCGGGGCGGGGTGCTCACCGAGTTGATGCAGCCCAGCTCCTTGTTGAGCAGCCAGGGCAGGGAGAGCTTGCCCTCGCCGCGGTAGCAGGACTGGATGCGCGCCTTGATCTTCTCCTTGATGGCCCTGAGCGTGAAGAGGCAGAGCACCGACTCCCGCGGCGGCTTCACGCGGTTCTTCTGGCCCTGGGCGAACACGGTGAACAGCACGTCCTCGTCCTCGGCCAGGCCCAGCTGGCGGGCCAGGGCCCGGCCCGGCCGGCTCAGGTAGGCGTCCTGCACCAGGCGGTACTCCACGCCCGCCTGCTCGCAGCCGATGGGGAACTCGACGTACGAGTAGAACTTGGGGTCGTCCACGCACAGCCGCACGATCTTGGACGTGAAGAAGTGCTCGCCGGCGGCGTCGGGCGAGGTCAGCTGCGTGTCCAGCTGCAGGGTGAGGTAGTACACAAGTGCTCGCTGCGGAAGCTGTACACGTAGTAGATGTCGAAGGCCGGGAACTTGGACAGCGTGTCCGAGGGGATCTTGAGCTGCGAGGACACGAATTCGTCCTGGTACACGAAACCGAACATCTCCGCGTCCTCCTCGTTGGCCATGAGCCGGCGGCTGGACAGCGTGGGGAAGTACTCGGACTTGCCGTCGATGGGCGTGCCCACAAAGAGCTTGGCCTGCGCCTGGCCGGGCGGCCCAGCGATCAGCACGCCGGCCATGCTGCCCGCCTCGCGCACGCCCGACAGGTAGTGCTCCTTGCGGTGGTGTGGCTCGCCCAGCTTGAAGAGGTCGTCCAGGCGCAGGAACTGGCAGATGCCTTGAGAGGCGCTGCCGCAGGCCAGCAGGCGGTTGGCGGGCTGGTCCAGCAGCAGCAGCTTGTTGACGTTGTCGGTGCTGCCCAGCCCGTGCGGGCAGGACTGCACGCTGGGCGGGGGGTAGCACTTCTCATTGTCCTCCACGGGGCCCGTCACGTGCGCCCGCAGCAGCGTCAGGTTCCCTGACAGCTTGTAGATGCGGTTCACGGCACCCACATACACCTCGCCCGTCTGCTCGTGGACCACCAGGTGGGTCAGCGCCCAGTCGCTGGCAGTGAAGGTGCGGAAAGGGGGCTGCGGACCCCCGCCTGCCCGGGGCGCGCCCCCCAGCAGCAGCAGCAGCAGGATCAGCAGCAGCAGCAGCGGAGCCCTTGGGCTCAGGCGTGGCAGCAGCATGACGGGCTGGGGCCTCGGGCAGAGGCGCTCGGGTCCTTTGGCGCCACGCATCACAGGAGCCTCAGCCCTGCGGGGAGGAGGGACAAGACGCGTCACCTGTGCCGTCACCCAGCTCCAGTGCCCATCCTCCGCTGGGATGTCCCACCCGTGGGGCGCGGCCTGACCCTCCAGGAGATGCCAGAGGGGCAAGGGAGGGCCCCTCCCGGCCCGGAGCCCTGTCAGCAGCTATACTGAGCCCCACACCCCAGCAGGCAGCGCGGGCCGCGCAGCGCACCGCTCCCCAGGCCGTGGCCAGGACCAGGAGGTGGACGACAGACTTGGGCCTGCCCACGCCCCCCAGGGAGCAAGGCTCCCGGCTCCAAGCTCCCACGGTGGTGACTGCCTCTCTGCCCAAGCGTGCTGTCCCTACCCTGGGCGGGAAGCCCTCAGACCCTGCCCCGGCCCTGCCTCCTCGAAAACAATCTCATCTGCCCACAGCCCGGCAGCTGGCAGCCACACTCCAGGTTACGTGTAGCCTCTGGGGCCCGCAGCCACGTGGTTGACCAGGTCGCCGCCCAGAGTCTCCCCGTCTATGCAGGGGTGACCATGAGGCTCGTCTACCGGGTGACAGCGAGCAGGCCGGGGTGCCCAGTCAGGGTCCCGCCTCAGCTGTCCCCGGACTTGCGGGCTGAGGGCAGCAGCCGCGAGCTCGCCAGCTGTCTGTCACCCTTGTAGTCGGAGGCCCAAGCTGTCCCCAGACACTGTCCCCACTGGCACGAGAGCTGCCTAAGCCCCAGAGGCCAGCCCAGCCCCGCCCCCTTCTCTGAGAAGTCCCCCAGCAGCCGGGTGGCTTGTACCTCCCACCCCCAGCCAATGGCTGTCCCTACCCTGGGCGGGAAGCCCTCAGACCCTGCCCCGGCCCTGCCTCCTCGAAAACAATCTCATCTGCCCACAGCCCGGCAGCTGGCAGCCACACTCCAGGTTACGTGTAGCCTCTGGGGCCCGCAGCCACGTGGTTGACCAGGTCGCCGCCCAGAGTCTCCCCGTCTATGCAGGGGTGACCATGAGGCTCGTCTACCGGGTGACAGCGAGCAGGCCGGGGTGCCCAGTCAGGGTCCCGCCTCAGCTGTCCCCGGACTTGCGGGCTGAGGGCAGCAGCCGCGAGCTCGCCAGCTGTCTGTCACCCTTGTAGTCGGAGGCCCAAGCTGTCCCCAGACACTGTCCCCACTGGCACGAGAGCTGCCTAAGCCCCAGAGGCCAGCCCAGCCCCGCCCCCTTCTCTGAGAAGTCCCCCAGCAGCCGGGTGGCTTGTACCTCCCACCCCCAGCCAATGGCTGTCCCTACCCTGGGCGGGAAGCCCTCAGACCCTGCCCCGGCCCTGCCTCCTCGAAAACAATCTCATCTGCCCACAGCCCGGCAGCTGGCAGCCACACTCCAGGTTACGTGTAGCCTCTGGGGCCCGCAGCCACGTGGTTGACCAGGTCGCCGCCCAGAGTCTCCCCGTCTATGCAGGGGTGACCATGAGGCTCGTCTACCGGGTGACAGCGAGCAGGCCGGGGTGCCCAGTCAGGGTCCCGCCTCAGCTGTCCCCGGACTTGCGGGCTGAGGGCAGCAGCCGCGAGCTCGCCAGCTGTCTGTCACCCTTGTAGTCGGAGGCCCAAGCTGTCCCCAGACACTGTCCCCACTGGCACGAGAGCTGCCTAAGCCCCAGAGGCCAGCCCAGCCCCGCCCCCTTCTCTGAGAAGTCCCCCAGCAGCCGGGTGGCTTGTACCTCCCACCCCCAGCCAATGGCTGTCCCTACCCTGGGCGGGAAGCCCTCAGACCCTGCCCCGGCCCTGCCTCCTCGAAAACAATCTCATCTGCCCACAGCCCGGCAGCTGGCAGCCACACTCCAGGTTACGTGTAGCCTCTGGGGCCCGCAGCCACGTGGTTGACCAGGTCGCCGCCCAGAGTCTCCCCGTCTATGCAGGGGTGACCATGAGGCTCGTCTACCGGGTGACAGCGAGCAGGCCGGGGTGCCCAGTCAGGGTCCCGCCTCAGCTGTCCCCGGACTTGCGGGCTGAGGGCAGCAGCCGCGAGCTCGCCAGCTGTCTGTCACCCTTGTAGTCGGAGGCCCAAGCTGTCCCCAGACACTGTCCCCACTGGCACGAGAGCTGCCTAAGCCCCAGAGGCCAGCCCAGCCCCGCCCCCTTCTCTGAGAAGTCCCCCAGCAGCCGGGTGGCTTGTACCTCCCACCCCCAGCCAATGGCTGTCCCTACCCTGGGCGGGAAGCCCTCAGACCCTGCCCCGGCCCTGCCTCCTCGAAAACAATCTCATCTGCCCACAGCCCGGCAGCTGGCAGCCACACTCCAGGTTACGTGTAGCCTCTGGGGCCCGCAGCCACGTGGTTGACCAGGTCGCCGCCCAGAGTCTCCCCGTCTATGCAGGGGTGACCATGAGGCTCGTCTACCGGGTGACAGCGAGCAGGCCGGGGTGCCCAGTCAGGGTCCCGCCTCAGCTGTCCCCGGACTTGCGGGCTGAGGGCAGCAGCCGCGAGCTCGCCAGCTGTCTGTCACCCTTGTAGTCGGAGGCCCAAGCTGTCCCCAGACACTGTCCCCACTGGCACGAGAGCTGCCTAAGCCCCAGAGGCCAGCCCAGCCCCGCCCCCTTCTCTGAGAAGTCCCCCAGCAGCCGGGTGGCTTGTACCTCCCACCCCCAGCCAATGGCTGTCCCTACCCTGGGCGGGAAGCCCTCAGACCCTGCCCCGGCCCTGCCTCCTCGAAAACAATCTCATCTGCCCACAGCCCGGCAGCTGGCAGCCACACTCCAGGTTACGTGTAGCCTCTGGGGCCCGCAGCCACGTGGTTGACCAGGTCGCCGCCCAGAGTCTCCCCGTCTATGCAGGGGTGACCATGAGGCTCGTCTACCGGGTGACAGCGAGCAGGCCGGGGTGCCCAGTCAGGGTCCCGCCTCAGCTGTCCCCGGACTTGCGGGCTGAGGGCAGCAGCCGCGAGCTCGCCAGCTGTCTGTCACCCTTGTAGTCGGAGGCCCAAGCTGTCCCCAGACACTGTCCCCACTGGCACGAGAGCTGCCTAAGCCCCAGAGGCCAGCCCAGCCCCGCCCCCTTCTCTGAGAAGTCCCCCAGCAGCCGGGTGGCTTGTACCTCCCACCCCCAGCCAATGGCTGTCCCTACCCTGGGCGGGAAGCCCTCAGACCCTGCCCCGGCCCTGCCTCCTCGAAAACAATCTCATCTGCCCACAGCCCGGCAGCTGGCAGCCACACTCCAGGTTACGTGTAGCCTCTGGGGCCCGCAGCCACGTGGTTGACCAGGTCGCCGCCCAGAGTCTCCCCGTCTATGCAGGGGTGACCATGAGGCTCGTCTACCGGGTGACAGCGAGCAGGCCGGGGTGCCCAGTCAGGGTCCCGCCTCAGCTGTCCCCGGACTTGCGGGCTGAGGGCAGCAGCCGCGAGCTCGCCAGCTGTCTGTCACCCTTGTAGTCGGAGGCCCAAGCTGTCCCCAGACACTGTCCCCACTGGCACGAGAGCTGCCTAAGCCCCAGAGGCCAGCCCAGCCCCGCCCCCTTCTCTGAGAAGTCCCCCAGCAGCCGGGTGGCTTGTACCTCCCACCCCCAGCCAATGGCTGTCCCTACCCTGGGCGGGAAGCCCTCAGACCCTGCCCCGGCCCTGCCTCCTCGAAAACAATCTCATCTGCCCACAGCCCGGCAGCTGGCAGCCACACTCCAGGTTACGTGTAGCCTCTGGGGCCCGCAGCCACGTGGTTGACCAGGTCGCCGCCCAGAGTCTCCCCGTCTATGCAGGGGTGACCATGAGGCTCGTCTACCGGGTGACAGCGAGCAGGCCGGGGTGCCCAGTCAGGGTCCCGCCTCAGCTGTCCCCGGACTTGCGGGCTGAGGGCAGCAGCCGCGAGCTCGCCAGCTGTCTGTCACCCTTGTAGTCGGAGGCCCAAGCTGTCCCCAGACACTGTCCCCACTGGCACGAGAGCTGCCTAAGCCCCAGAGGCCAGCCCAGCCCCGCCCCCTTCTCTGAGAAGTCCCCCAGCAGCCGGGTGGCTTGTACCTCCCACCCCCAGCCAATGGCTGTCCCTACCCTGGGCGGGAAGCCCTCAGACCCTGCCCCGGCCCTGCCTCCTCGAAAACAATCTCATCTGCCCACAGCCCGGCAGCTGGCAGCCCACTCCAGGTTACGTGTAGCCTCTGGGGCCCGCAGCCACGTGGTTGACCAGGTCGCCGCCCAGAGTCTCCCCGTCTATGCAGGGGTGACCATGAGGCTCGTCTACCGGGTGACAGCGAGCAGGCCGGGGTGCCCAGTCAGGGTCCCGCCTCAGCTGTCCCCGGACTTGCGGGCTGAGGGCAGCAGCCGCGAGCTCGCCAGCTGTCTGTCACCCTTGTAGTCGGAGGCCCAAGCTGTCCCCAGACACTGTCCCCACTGGCACGAGAGCTGCCTAAGCCCCAGAGGCCAGCCCAGGACCTGCCCATGTGAGTGAGTGACTGGGCCCTGCCGCTCACCCCAACCTCACTCCCCACACCCTCTTCCATTCGAGGATGCTGAGCCTCGGGAACTGAGGCAGGGGAGGGGGCTGCCGCTGGTCAGCATTCCACGGGCGAGGGGTGGGGGCCTGAGGCGGGAAGCTGAGCCCCCAGGAGGGGGTGGAGATCTGGCCAGCATCCCACATGAAGGGCAGCAGGCCGTGCTGCCACGGGACCCTGCCTGCAGGCTGTCAGCTACCCCTCACTCCCTGCCCGGACATCCCCAACAGCTATGGCCGCCGGGGACCTCCCAGGCGGCAGGGAGAGGAGTCCTCAGCCCCTGCTTCCAGCTCAGGAGCCCAGCGCAAAGCCGTGCCTGAGAACAGGCTCCTCAGGACTCGGCAGGGCCTGGGCTGAGTGCTTTCGAACTCCAAAGAAAACATGAATCACTCACCGTTTATCAGTTCAAAGCAGGCCTGCAATTACCAGGGGCTGGGCTCTCCCCTCCTCTGGATAATTACACACGTTCTAATGCAATTACGGGCCCTACTTTTTATATTAAACAGGAGGGACCCAGCTAAAGAAGCTCCATCCAAACTCCAGCCTGGCCGGGGGCCCGCTGCCCCTCCCCCAGCAGGGCTGCCCAGAGGACCAGTCAGGCCGCAGCCAGCAAGAGAGGGCGTCGAGACCACCCCTCACAGGGGCCACTAGAGACAGCTGGGGGACTCCCCACCCGCGAGGAACGGCTGTGGCTCAGAGAGACCCAAGGTCACCCGGCTAGCTGTGCACACTCCTACGGAGACCTGGACTCCCACGGGCCCCTGCTCTACCCAGGAAAAAATGCACTCATTCCAGAGCGGCTGCTGGGGAGGCCATGCTGCCCCAGGTGAGGAACCCTGACAGATGCGAGCTCTGGGCCCGCGCTGGGGTCTGAGGAGGCCCTTCCACCTGCTGGTTAAGGACCAGGCCCGATGCTGGCAGGGGAGGGGCACCCCAGGCGCAGAGCAGCAGGAGCAAAGGCCGGGGTGGAACCTGCTGGACCGCGCAGAGGGCAGTGAGGGTGCCCGCAGCACCAATCAGAGCCAGGCCGGGAGGGAGAAGCTGTCCGGGGCACAGGGCTGGGCGTGCCGACGGGAGGTAAGCAGGGCAGGGAGCGGCCCGGCGGCCTCCACGCCCGCACAGGACCGGCTCAGCCATCCGCCAGGGCGTGGAGAACGCGCCGCCCGCTTCTCTGCCGGCCCGCGGCCACCGCCGCTCCGCGCCCTGAGAAACAAAGGCCCTCAGAGGCTTCTTCCCAGAGGGACGGCCCCAATCTCCCCCGCCCCACTGGCCAACTCCCCAGCCACATCTGGACCCTCGCGGGACTCCGGCAGCTTGAGGCACGGAGGACGGAGAAGACACGGCGTCCTACCCAGGGGTGCCTTGTCGATCAGCAGGCAGCGCCAAGAGCTGCCCCGTCACCCTACCTCCCCCACACTGGCCCCCGGAGGTGGTCCCAAGCCGCCTGCTCCCCTCCAGGCCCGTCCGAGGGGGCCGGGATCCAGGGCACTCGAGTCCTGCTCCTCAGGAAAAGTGCCTGCTCTCCGGCTCCCCGGAGTTATCCTCTCCTCCCGACCCCATTTCACACCCGATGTTCCTTGGGGTGAGGAGGGGCTTACAACACACCAACCACCGCAGAGCCGGCAAAGGGCAGTCGACTTGGCTCACAGCTCTCATCCGTCCCCCACCCCCAAGCACACAACCTCAGCCCACCGGGCTGGCCAGGCCTCTGCAGCGCTGTCTCCTCTACCTGAAATGCCCACTTGGGGACTCCTGGGCCCCCTCCCAGGCCGACTTGCTGCCGGGCCAGAAAGAAATCACTGGCTTCCCAGTTCGCCCCTGGCGCAGCACCTGGCCTCCCCTGCACACCCCAAATCAGAAGGGCGCCAGGGGATCTGCCTGGGCGAGCTCCCCAGGGCCCGAGGAGCGAGGCTCAGCCCACCCCGCGCAGACCCTGAGAACCGGCCTCGGCTTGGAAAGAGGTGGGGCAGCGCGGAGAGCCGCACCGCGCCGGATTCCAGGCTCGGGGGCTGAAGGCTCGGTCCACGTTCCCCAACACACACCCCTCTTTCTTTCAAGGGGCGTGGCCCCAGCACCCCACAGATTAACCAGGGGCAGCTCCGGGCCCTAGACGGCCGCCGGAGCCCCTCTCGCCCCCTTCCTGGGCTGTCCCTGTGGTCTCGGAACGACCGTGGGTCCGCGGAGTCGCAATCCCCACCCCGAGGCCGCCCGATCGCGCCCCGCTGCAGCCAGCCCCGCCGCCCACCAGGCCTAGGGCCGCGCAGAAGCCCTCAGAGCGGCCACGGGAAGCGACTGACCCTGGAGAGGCCCCGCGCGGGGCGGCGAGGAGGCCGGGCGCGCGGCTGGCGCACCGCCCCTCCCAGCCCGCGCGGGCCTGCGGGCCTGGGCGGACCTGCGACCACTCCGACCCCGCAGGCCTGCCGGCGCCGGACGTCCAGCGCGCTCTGACGACCCAGGCCAGCCGAAGGGCCCTCCCGGCAGCGCTGCAGCGAACTTTCTCCTCGCCCGGCTGGGAGGAGGCGGCGGGGCCGGCGAGCTCGGCGGGCAGGGTCCCATCCCGCCCGGGCGGGGACGCGCGGGCTCAACGCCGGCGCCGCGGCCGCGCCCGGACACGCGTGAACCCAGCGGGAGCCGCAGGGACACGCGGGGGCGCGGACACGCGAGGGCGCGGACACGCGCGCCGCAGCCCCCCCACCCCACCGCCGCGTGCCCCCCGCCCGCCGC
>SJYC01106973.1:0-14772 GCA_006408675.1 Madoqua kirkii | reverse complement strand
ACACAGGAGGGCCTGTGGTCACCCCAGAGGGCCCGCGGGGCTCCCCACCCACCCGCCCTGCTGTGGGCCCGCTTCCCGCCAAGAGCTGTCTGAGGTCACAGCTAACACTCGCAGGACACAGGACACGGGACGACCTCGGCGCGCCTAGGGCAGAGCGGAGACGCCCAGACCCCTTCCGGGGGAGTCTCCGCAGGGGCCTAGGGGGTCATCGTCCCCGCCGTGCTCGTCAAGGGAGGCCTGGGCCACACACTAGACTCCACACACACTTATCTGAAGAGTGGCAGATTTCTTTTTCAAAAGTGTGAAGCAAATACAGAGAGCGAAGCAGAGCTCACTCTCAAATCAGCTTCTTTCTGACGCCTCCCCCACTGGCCTTCCCATCCTCCCCTCCCTGGGCCTGACATGCTCTCTCGCACACACCCTGTCACACTTGTGTGCACAGGTACACGCTCACATGCGCACACACATGCACACACATGCATACACACACGTACACACACGCGCACACTCACATGTACACACGCGTGCGCACACACACGGGCACACACACATGCACAGACATTCATGTGCACACACGTGTATGCACACTCACATGTGCTCTCATACCCCAGGACACGTGTGCTGAGGACCCTGCCCCCGCAGCTCCAGGCGGGGTGCCGTCTCACCCCGCACCCCCCACACCAGCCGCTAAGACCAGGAGGCTCCAGGACACACGTTCAGAGAGCCTCCAGGGCTCCAGGCAGGTCCATGCGGGGGCCTGGGGCCCGGGCCAAGCTCAGGCACCAGGGCAGGACCCTGCTCCCATCTCCCGGGACCTGCAGGAGGGCAACGGCCCTGCCCCAGGTCCAGCCCTGAAAGTCCCGCCCCAGCAGGTACCAGGACGGAACGCTGCTGTGGCACAGCTCAGACTGCCCTGTCCCTAGGTGAAGGCAGGATTGGGGCTCAGTGGCCCTCACCCCAGTCTCTGACCACCTGGCCTCCAGCGCCGTACGACGCCCTCCTCTCCAAGCCCCAGGCGCTCTGATGTGTACGAGGCTAACAGAAGGCCTTTCAACTGCCTCCAGACAGGCATCTCCTCTCCGCTGCCCTCCCTGAAACACCTTCCTGTGCATTCCCTCTGCCCTCCTCCACCCCGCTGGCCCTGGGCTGGGAGCCCTGTGCTTGGAGAGCACTCCAGCCTGGCATCCCCTGCTGTCCTTCATACCAGCCTCAATAGGGGGCAGAGGGCAGGACCAGGGGCTGGGCAAGGCTGGAAACTCAGGACATGGCCTCAGCTGGAAACAAGGTCTTGGAGGATACGGTGGGTGAGGGTGGGGTCGGCCCCTGATCCAGCGTGACAAGTGTCCCCCCAGAGGGAGAGGGACACAGATCACCAGGAGAAGCCACGTGGCACCAGCACAGAGGCTGCAGAGACACGTCCACGAGCCGAGGACGCCAGGCCTCCCAGCAGCACAGAAGCTGGACACGCCGGACACAGGCCCGAGACCCTCGAGCTTCTGGGGGAGCTGCCCACCAGCCACAGAAGCCCAGGAAACACGGGTGGCGTGCAGGGAAGCGGCGGAGCGCTGGCCAGGCGGAAGCCAGCAGGAGGCAAACGGCTGGCTGGTCCTCTCCACCAGAGAGGGGCCCGCATCCTCCATGGCAGAGGGCTCCTCGGCACACGGCTCGGCTGGGAAGGCCGCCTCCAGGCTGCCCCGGTGGACCCTGAGGTCCAGGTCGTTCTGAGAACCTGCCTGCTGGGTCTGAACCCACACAGTGGCCCATTCTGCAGGTGGGGACGCTGGTATCAGAGGGCTTAGGCGACCCGCCCAAGGCCACACCGCACGCGACATGCAAGCCTAACGGCCTGCTTGTCTGGCTCTACGGCCCCCAGGCTCCAGGCTGCAGCCACTGAGATCCACTCCAATTCTGGAAAACTCCCCGCAGGTTCTGGGGAAGAAACCACCAAAGGCACAGAAAAGAAGGAGAAGACACACAGGACTCCAGCTCCCTGTGAAGCCGGACATTCCCAACTGGGAGGGCTGATGCCCAGCCGCGTGCGGGCACCCATGCCAGCGGGGGGCTGGGCCCCCCGAAACCTTCAAACCCCGCTGCCCACAGGCCTGAGCCTGGCCCCCTGCATGTCCCTCCAAAGGCCTCCTTCTGCCAATGAGAGCGCATCACTGCCCTTCTCTGGTCATCACTGCTGACATAACTGCCCCTCGGGGGCTGCAGTGAACCCAGCTGGCAGACTTCCTTCTGATACCTCCTTCCTGAGCCATGCAGGCGGAGTGGGACTGGGAGGCTCCGTGGGGCCAGATGTCGGTCTCTGTCCGCAGGCCCAGCTGCGCCCTGAGGACACGCTGCCCCCGCCATGGCCACTCCTGTGCACTCAGCCATTGGCCAGCAGCCACAGGGGCCTCCACCTTGACCCAACCCCGGGACAGCAAGAAGAGATGGGGTGCAGACGGACCCCCGGGGCCGCTTAGCCCTGGACAGAGCTCCTCCCTGGGCTGCACACACACACACACACACACACACACACACACACACACAGAGTGAGTGACCCACTGTGCCCAGGCCAAGCACACACGCACGCGCGCGTGCACACACACACACACAGCACAGGAGGGCCCAGGCCTTCATGTGAAACTTATGTGAACTTCTTGGCTGAGCACTTTCTGCCACATCATCCCAAGCAAAAGCCGGAGCCTTGTGTCCCTACCAACCCAGGCCTGTCCAGCCCTAGCGACCAGCTCCATTCACCATATGAGAGATTCGCTATGGTGCAAATCACCCTTCCTAATTTTCCTTAATTCCTCAAGGTGCATTCTGCTGCCTTTGATGAAATAAACAGTTTCACTGCTCATTTTTACCATATGGAAAGTATCATAAATTTTATATCCAGGATGAGCAGCAAGCTTTGTATTACAAAAGCCCTATTTTTTTCCCTTACAGCTTCAATCAGACTTTTGGCCTTTGCTTAAACAGGCAGTTGGTACTAAGCCACTCACGGTCCTGAGCGGATGTACAGAATCCACAACGATAAACCACGAGAGCAGAGCCTCTGTCACCAGACTGCCCACCCCACGCGCTCCAGCCAGGCGCCGGGCGCAGCTGCAGTGTCTCACCACAAGGCGCTGGCCTCCCCCGGGACTCCAGCCTGGCCCTGAGGACGAGGCACCCTGCAATCTCGGGCCCCAAGGACTAGTCACAGTGCAGGCCCGGGCCCCCAGGACTAGTCACCATGCAGACCCAGGACTAGTCACTGTGTAGACCCAGGATCCGAGGACTAGTCACCGTGCAGACCCGGGCCCCCAGGACTAGTCACCGTGCAGACCCAGGACTAGTCACCGTGCAGACCCGGGCCCCCAGGACTAGTCACCGTGCAGGCCCGGGCCCCCAGGACTAGTCACCGTGCAGACCCAGGCACCCAGGACTAGTCACCACGCAGACCCAGGACTAGTCACTGTGTAGACCCAGGCTCCGAGGACTAGTCACTGTGCAGACCCGGGCACCCAGGACTAGTCACCGTGCAGACCCGGGCACCCAGGACTAGTCACCATGCAGACCCAGGACTAGTCACTGTGTAGACCCAGGCTCCGAGGACTAGTCACCGTTCAGGCCCGGGCCCCCAGGACTAGTCACCGTTCAGGCCCGGGCCCCCAGGACTAGTCACCGTTCAGGCCCGGGCCCCCAGGACTAGTCACCGTTCAGGCCTGGGTCCCCAGGACTAGTCACTGTTCAGGCCCGGGCCCCCAAGACTAGTCACCGTGCAGACCTGGGCCCCCAGGACTAGTCACCGTGCAGACCCGGGCCCCCAGGACTAGTCACCATTCAGACCCAGGACTAGTCATTGTGCAGACCTGGGCCCTCAGGACTAGTCATCATTCAGGCCCGGGCCCCCAGAACTGGTCACTGTTCAGGCCTGGGCCCCTTCACCGTTCAGGCCCGGGCCCCCAGGACTAGTCACCGTTCAGGCCCGGGCCCCCAGGACTAGTCACCGTTCAGGCCCGGGCCCCCAGGACTAGTCACCGTTCAGGCCCGGGCCCCCAGGACTAGTCACCGTTCAGGCCCGGGCCCCCAGGACTAGTCACCGTTCAGGCCCGGGCCCCCAGGACTAGTCACCGTTCAGGCCCGGGCCCCCAGGACTAGTCACCGTTCAGGCCCGGGCCCCCAGGACTAGTCACCGTTCAGGCCCGGGCCCCCAGGACTAGTCACCGTTCAGGCCCGGGCCCCCAGGACTAGTCACCGTTCAGGCCCGGGCCCCCAGGACTAGTCACCGTTCAGGCCCGGGCCCCCAGGACTAGTCACCGTTCAGGCCCGGGCCCCCAGGACTAGTCACCGTTCAGGCCCGGGCCCCCAGGACTAGTCACCGTTCAGGCCCGGGCCCCCAGGACTAGTCACCGTTCAGGCCCGGGCCCCCAGGACTAGTCACCGTTCAGGCCCGGGCCCCCAGGACTAGTCACCGTTCAGGCCCGGGCCCCCAGGACTAGTCACCGTTCAGGCCCGGGCCCCCAGGACTAGTCACCGTTCAGGCCCGGGCCCCCAGGACTAGTCACCGTTCAGGCCCGGGCCCCCAGGACTAGTCACCGTTCAGGCCTGGGTCCCCAGGACTAGTCACTGTTCAGGCCCGGGCCCCCAAGACTAGTCACCGTGCAGACCTGGGCCCCCAGGACTAGTCACCGTGCAGACCCGGGCCCCCAGGACTAGTCACCATTCAGACCCAGGACTAGTCATTGTGCAGACCTGGGCCCTCAGGACTAGTCATCATTCAGGCCCGGGCCCCCAGAACTGGTCACTGTTCAGGCCTGGGCCCCTAGGACTAGTCACCGTTCAGGCCCGGGCTCCGAGGACCAGTCATGCTTAGACCTGGGTCCCAGGAATCAGTCATGGTAAGGCTGTTGGGGTGATGGGGCCTGCAAAGCAGCACTTAGACCTGGTTCAAGATCACCTAGTGGCCAGCGTGGCACAGGCTGCTGCTGCGTCGCTTCAGTCGTGTCCGACTCTGTGCGACCCCAGAGATGGCAGCCCACCAGGCTCCCCCGTCCCCGGGATTCTCCAGGCAAGAACACTGGAGTGGGTTGCCATTTCCTTCTCCAATGCAGGAAAGTGAAAAGGGAAAGTGAAGTCACTCAGTTGTGTCTGATTCTTCGCAACCCCATGGACTGCAGCCTCCCAGGCTCTTCCACCCTTGGGATTTTCCAGGCAAGAGCACTGGAGTGGGTTGCCACTGCCTTCTTCACAGGCTGGTGGGCCTTAATGCAGACCCCCGAGATGGGAGGGGCACAGAGGACGCAGCGTCATAGGCCCAGGGCCCTCAGCTTCATGCTGACACTGACATCCTGCCAGCAGAAACCAAGAGCCAGGGGAAACCCGGCTGCTGCTCCGGCCAGAGTCCTGCGTCGCCGAGACACGGCAGGGCGGCGCAGAAGCCAGGGACCCAGAGCCACATGCAAGACGCACTTTTCCCAAAGCGACTCCCAGACCCGAGTGGCTGTGTCTTTAAACAAAGAACTAGAGGTCATAAAACTGGTTTTGCGATCGAGGACCAAAGTGACCCCACTTTTCACTTTTAGAAAGTCCGTGTTTCTAACCAATATGCAGAAGTTCACCCCTGTCTGAGGCACAGCCAGCTTCCCTGACCAAGGGGGCAGCATCAGGGGAGGGGGAGCGGGGAGCGGCCCGGTCCCGCGGACCAGCAGGCCGCAGCGGGGCTCCAACAGTGACAGCCCACGGGCACGGGCCAGGCCTCAGGGCCAGGACCCTGAGGGACCGCCAGGAGCCAATTCGGGACAGGGCGACGCACCCAGTGGACAGGGAGGGAGACAGCGCGCCACCTTCCGTGAGCTGCGGGACCCTGACTGCTGTCCCCGGGAGGCGCTTGCCGGCGGGGCAGCCAGGGCAGCTCCAGGGGCGGCTCGGAGGGGCTGCGTCCGAGACACCCCCAGCAGCCTGCGGGAGGAATGGAGGTCAGCCTGCGGAGCGCGACCCCAAAGGCCAGCAGCCTGCAGGAGGAATGGAGGTCAGCCTGCGGAGCGCGACCCCAAAGGCCAGCAGCCTGCGGGAGGAATGGAGGTCAGCCTGCGGAGCGCGACCCCAAAGTCAGTAGGCTCCGGCTGGCGGGGCTGCAGCGGCCGTCGAGAGACCACCCACAGGGTCCTGTGGTCTCGGGGTGCCCCAGGCAGTGGCCCCAAACCCCCCCTCGTTTGCAAATGCACTGGGGGGTGAGGGTAACAGCGAGAGTGATGTTTGGGGGCACTCTGAGGGGTTCTGAGGAATAACGGCCGTGGGTATACTCTCCGCTTCCCAGAGGCTGCATGGCAGAGAAGCCTCAGAACCGGGCGCTCGACTCCCTGGGGTCTGACCGCACCAGGGACCCAGGCCCCAGTCCTGGGCGATAAATCACCTGCAGCCTCTGGAGTGCATGCAGGAAGCCCCATGGGGGCGTGGCCAGCCTGTGCCCTGCACCCCGTTTCTCCGGAGGTGCACCCTTGGGACAGAGGGCTCCCGGGTTCCAGCGCCACCGCCTTCCACCGGGGCCTGCAGACTGCTGCCCAGACCTCTCAGCCACACGCCCAGAGCCAGTCACCGTGCTTCCTGGGCCCTGCTCTGGCCTGGGGCCCGTGGGCCCGGAGACGACACAGCCCACGGGAGGCCAGCAGAGCCGCGCCCTCGTCGCTGTGCGAGGCCCGCTCTCCTGCCCCCGGGGTCCTGGGGACCCTCCCAGGTCTGCACCCCAAGTAACAGCTGCGTTTGCCTCAGGCTGTGCCTCGTTTCCTGACGCTCCGCCCCCAGGCCCCCAGCACAGGAGGACAGACAGACAGCTCAGCCCTGTGTCGCACGAGCTCCCCCAACCAGCGTCCTGCAGAGGCGTGTGGCTCAGGGCCAGGCCACCCCGGAACCCCCAGGACCACCCCTTCTTGACCCCCCGGGGGTCTGAGCCCACAGGACACGCAGAACGTGGGCCTGGAGTCGCTCTGCCCCGACCCCTGGCACGAGACAGACACGAAAGCCTTGGAGCAGGAAGGGACACGTGGCCGCCAGTGTCCCTCCCGAAGCCCGGGAAGAGGCCCAGGGGCGGGTCTCCCCGAGCAGCAGTGTTCAGCTGCGGCTGAGCTCTCGGGAGGAGGAGGAGGGGCCCTTACTTGATGGCACCCTCAATCTTCGCGGCTGCCTCGTGGAACTGCTGTGACGACAGCCTGTACGTCTCGAGGTTCTGTGGAGAGAGCACAGAGCACGGGTCGCTGCGGAGAATTCCTGTGGCCCCGCCCTGCCCGCCGCCCCGCTCAGCCCGCAGACTCCCCTGGCAGCACTGCAGGCGGCCCGGCACACACGGACCCCCGTGAGTGGGCCCTCCTCTACCTGTAGGAGAGCTTTATGGACATGTGGTCATACACTCGACTCATGTGCTCACAGCACAGGCCGCTCTGGGCTACACGGGCACCTGGAGACTGAGAGGCCGCTGCCCAGGACGTTCACTGTCCCTCAGGGCGTCTGCTGAGCGCCGTCTGGTCCCAGCCTGTCTTACAGGCCTCTGCCGCCCAGACATCTGAAGCGACTTGCCCCAAGCCACACTGCAGACACAGGTGCCGGGCTGCAGCCCGGGACGCCCGCCGCACTGCAGGGCCCGTGGGCCCCAGGTGCACGCTGCCCTCCATCCAAGGTCCGTCCGCCCAGGGGATGTGGGGAGGCCACGGCGGGCCAGTGGGGCAGGGGCTGCGGGGGACGGTACTTCTCTGTGCCAGGTGAGCAGCCTCAGGCCACCAGGCCAGCAGTCCACCCGCCGCTCTTCCAGGGGAGACCCACACATGCCTGCCCCAGCACCAGCTCCAGTGAGGCCCCAAGAGGGCCTGACGTCTCCCAGGATGTCCTGAGAAGGACACCAGGGGGGGAGCCCGACCCGGGGCTGCCTTCAGACACCAGCAGGTGCCCAGTGCCCTGCCCAGGTTTGGCCCGCCCCTTCCCACCGCAGTGCAGGGGCCTGGCCACGTGAGGCCCCAACAGCCGTCAGCCTCCCAGCCTGGCGCTGCGACTCCACCTCCATGGAATACATGGGCAGCCTGGCCCCCTCGGACCAGAGGCGGCAACAGGAGGCAGGGTCAGAGCTGGGCAGGGTGGGCACTAGCCCCACCTCAGGGGCTGGGTGATGGGGGGGGACTGGGACTGGGCCCTCAGCCCTGTCCTGGACCCTCGGCCTGGGGAGCTGCCCCGTGGTGGGCACACAGAAGGGGCTCTGAGGAGCAGCAGGGCCCATGAAGGGTGAAGAATCAGCTCTGGGCAGTGCTGGGGGACCAGCTGTCGGGCGTAGGCCCCGACCCCAGCGACGGCGTGAGTCCCAGCTCCCCCAGCACATCCCTCACCTCTGACCATGCACAGCCCAGGCCCCCCACAGTGAGTGGTGGGGGCTGAACACCCAGTGCAACAGTCAGGAAAGGAATGGGGCTCCCCTCACCCCACCAGGCTTCCCCGGACCCTGCGGGGACGTGCTGACGCCCGGTCTTCCCCAGGGAGCCGCACAGCTGGATGGGCCTGGGGCTCCGACCTGTCCTTCCATGCATGGCCTGGCCGGGGGTACCTGGGTCTGTGGGGGGCCTGTGGGCTTGGCTGTGGCAGGTGAGGTCTGTCACAGGAAGAGCGTGCAGGCCGAGAAGCACGGATAACCCCAGAGCCACTTCCTCCACGGCCGCAGGGCTCAGAGGCCCCTCCTCCGCCTGCCCATCTGACCCGCCTGCGCAGGGCGGCTGTTCTGGCCACTGCCCTGGAGCACGCAGCAGCCTGCAGCCCCCCAGCTTCCTGGGGCTGCTGGAAGGTGCGCCTTCTGAGCCACAGCCACTGAGAGCGAGGCCCTCACAGACTCCACGCACGCCAGGGCTTCAGGAAGGACAAGGAATCCCCCATGCACACCAGGACCCTGTGTGTGCCGGGGGTCCCGTCACAGCCTGACCACAGTGACTGCAAGGCTTCACTTTTCAGTGTGGGGGTGCCGTGACCCCCAGCCCTGCTGCGCGGGAGCACAGGGGCGCCCCATCTCCTGCCCCTGGCGGGCGCCTGTCCCCTAAAGCAGGCCCGAGGGATTCAGAGCTCCTCCTCCCGTGGACAGCCGGCCTCCCCCACTCCCGCTGCGCAGATTGAGTCTGAAACCAGAAGACCTCATCTCCACTAATTAAGCTGCCATTAAAAATTAAACAACGTGAGTAAGGAGGCGTGAGCCTTATCTCCACGGGCTTCAGGAGTCACGGTGTTTCTTCAGTTACTTCGCGAGCAGCTTCCATATTTCATCCTGTCTGATTTCTCCAAGGGCCTGGGTTCTCAGCTCAAAAGAGAAGGTGGAGGTGAGGGGGACGGCAGGGGGCGGATGTGTCAGGCAGTCCCCATCACACCAGGGTGGGCGCCTGTGAGGCTGGGAGGGCGGTGTGCCGCTCCTGCATGAGGACCCCTGGCAGCTGGAGCCCCAGGGGCCTGCTGCCCGGCTTCTCTGTGCCCTGCGGACAGTCACAGAGCTCCCTGAGCGGTGTTGTGGCACTGCCCCAGAGGCCATGGAGACGGCCAGGTTAAGATGCTCGGGGTGCATGGGCCTGCACAGAGGAAACAATGAAACTCTTAAAATATGAACACCCACCGCACGGCAGCCAAGGGAATTATCTGGAAGGGAGACTGTGTTTCCCGGAGGAAGGAGGGAGTTCCAGCTGCGTCGCCCCATCCATTCCCAGAGCTGCTGGCACTGGCGGTGCCCAAGCAGCAGCCCCCAGGAGCGGCTGAGGGGGAAGTGGGGCAGATCTCCCAGGGCAGGGGGACACGGAGCACACGGCTGGGGCAGAGAGCCGAGTGCCAGAATGGAGGAGGGGCTCGGACCCCCTCCGTCCAAGAGACAGCATCTCACAGGACACTTCAGGAGTGAGGAGGAGACAGGCTCAGCCCTGCTCTGCGGCCGCAAGGAGTGAACCACCGTGCGGGGCCACAGGGCCCAGGGGCTTCAGGGGGACCCCAGGCCGGGGCCAGCCCGCAGGTGGGCCCTCTAAGCCTGGAGCGGCGCTTCCCCGGAGCCCCTCCCACCAGGCCCCTCAGGGCCTGGACACCCCCCACAACCTGGCCGCCTCCACAGCCCGTCTCCTGCCGGCAGGGCCTGGCCGCAGTGTGAACTGCTGATTGGCTTGTGGCGCTGGTGGCAGGCGAGAGCCCCCTGTGAGCCCTGCGCCTGTGAACGGCCCGCGGGGAGGGCCCCGCCGCTTACTGCTGCAGCCCCTCCAGGCCTGGCTCCCTGGGGCCTGCTCCCTGTCCTCGCATGTTGAGGGGCTGCAGAGTGTGGCTGGGGGGCTGCCACTCGCCCTCTCAGGGAGAGAAAACAAGTGTCCTGGGCAGCTCCGTGTGGACAGTCCCCTGTAGATGCAGACATCAATGCAGACACACGCACACGTGCACACACACGCGCACTGGGCCCATGTTAACACAGGTCCACACTCGCGCTCTACAGCAGGGCCCTTCAGGACGAGGGCGGCTCCAGCTGGAGTGGGGAGCTGCTGGGGGCGCACGTGAGGGACCGGGACACCCGAGCTCTGCGATGGTGGCGGGAGGCTGGCCGCCAGGCGGGCAGCTCTGTCCTCACAAAAGCCTGGCAGCCAGCAGGCCTCCATGTGGGTCAGCGGCCTCTCACACTTGTGGAAATACATTCGGCCAAATGAGACGCTAATTAGTTAGAAACAAAATGTGCAGCACGGCAGAAAATTAAAAAGGATTCCTCCAAATGAAGAGACACAGACTCCGCTCCACTTCTGAGACTTGTGATGGCCCAGCCCTGGGCAAAGGGCCGCAGCGTTGTGGTCCCAGGACTGCTCCCCACGGGCAGCTGGAGGACTGGGAGCCAAGCGGGGCAGGGACTCAGGCCACAGGGGTACTGACCAGGCTCCCCACGCAGGGGTGCTTGGCACTGAGACCGGGCCCCAGGCCCAGAGGACGCTCCTGTGGCGGTGACCGCTGGCACCTGCTTCCAGACCCTGCTCCAGGGCTGGAAGCGTCCCCATGCGGTCAGCCGGGCGCGGGCCCGCGGGAGGCCGGGTCAGGGGCTTGCAGCCGCAGCGCTCACAGCCTGTCTGACGGGCAGACTGGCCCGGGGCCTGCTGGTCAGTGCGCTCCCGCAGACCTGAGTGCTCGGGACGCCTGGGAGCACAGGTGTGCAGAACCAGGGCGCCCACAGGCAGCAAGCCGCTTTCTAACTCCTGGGGCCCTCGGTGGGGCCCTGCCTCCGTGCTTCCCTGTCCTTGTGGCCTCACACCTGCAGGCCTCAGCCCTGGAGCCACAGGGCCATCGGAGCCCAGCCTGCAGGCTGCTGGGTGGTGGTCTGGGGTAGGCTCAGGCACTGGTGTTTAAAGAAGTTCCCAGGGGGGGCCTGGGCACCCAAAGTGAGAACCGCTGCTCCCAGCCAGGGGCGCCTGAGGCTAAGCCTGCTTTGCCGCTGACGACGCCGTGCCATCAGCCACGGCTGCTGCTCCACAAAGAGCTCCCCACTCTGGGAAACCTGGCTGTGTTCCAAAGCTGCACACTGCAGAGGAGCACCGCGTTTCCCAGCGGCTTCATGCTTCTGGTTTGAGAATTTTCAAAAGAAAATCAAAGGAGGAAACAGGGCGGACTGTCTCACAGGCCCTATCACCTCCCAGGTGACTGGAAACACATCCACTCCCACAGTCAGCGGTGCAGACAGGCCTGCACCCGCTCCCCTGGAGAGGGGAGGTTCCTCCTGCTGTCACTTCCTCCGATGCCAACTTTGATCTCAGGACAACTTCAAGATGCTGCCGGACAGCAGGCTGTGTGGGGATGAAGACGCTGCCGGACAGCAGGCTGTGTGGGGATGAAGACGCTGCCGGACAGCAGGCTGTGTGGGGATGAAGACGCTGCCGGACAGCAGGCTGTGTGG
The DNA here is from genome assembly GCA_006408675.1 of Madoqua kirkii. Taxonomy (NCBI): domain Eukaryota; kingdom Metazoa; phylum Chordata; class Mammalia; order Artiodactyla; family Bovidae; genus Madoqua; species Madoqua kirkii. The sequence goes on along the minus strand of SJYC01106973.1, from coordinate 2,882 downwards.
GGATGAAGACGCTGCCGGACAGCAGGCTGTGTGGGGATGAAGACGCTGCCGGACAGCAGGCTGTGTGGGGATGAAGACGCTGCTGGACAGCAGGCTGTGTGGGGATGAAGACGCTGCCGGACAGCAGGCTGTGTGGGGATGAAGACGCTGCCGGACAGCAGGCTGTGTGGGGATGAAGACGCTGCCGGACAGCAGGCTGTGTGGGGATGAAGACGCTGCTGGACAGCAGGCTGTGTGGGGATGAAGACGCTGCTGGACAGCAGGCTGTGTGGGGATGACACCGCTCAACGTGCTCCTGCTGCTGTCCAGTCGCTCAGGCGTGCCCGACTCTTTGCGACCCCATGGACTGCAGCACACCAGGCTCCCCTATCTTTCACCATCTCCCGGTTTGAGCTTGAGCTTGCTCAAACCATGTCCACTGATGGCGATGCCATCCAACCATCTCATCCTCTGTCGCCCCCTTCTACTCCTGCCTTTAATCTTTCCCAGCATCAGGGTCTTTTCTAATGAGCTGTTTCTTCACATCAGGTGGCCAAAGGACTGGAGCTTCAGTATCAGTCTTTCCAATGAATATTCAAGACTGATTTCCTTTAGGATGGACTGGTTTGATGTTGCAGTCCAAGGAACCCTCAGGAGTCTTCTCCAACACCACAGTTCAAAGCATCAATTCTTTGGCACTCAGCTTTCTTTATGATCCAACTCTCACATCCATACATGACTACTGGAAAAACCATAGCTTTGACTAGACAGACTTTTGTCAGTAAAATAATGTCTCTGCTTTTTAATATGGTCTCTAGGTTGGTCATAGACTTTCTTCCAAGGAGCAAGTGTATTTTAAATTCATGGCTGCAGTCACCATCTGCAGTGACTTTGGAGCCCAAGGAAATTAAGTCTCTCACTGTTTCCATTGTTTCCCCATCTATTTGCCATGAAGTGATGGGACTGGATGCCATGATCTCAGTTTTCTGAATGTTCAGCCTTCTTTATGGTCCAACTCTCACACCCATATACGACTGCGAGAGAAACTACAGCTGTGACTGTACGGAACTCTGCTGGCTCAGTGTATGTGAAGTGTGACTTATTACCTAAGTTAAAGAGAATTCCCTCCATTACTGCAAAAATGACTGACTCGATTCAAGCACTGAAAAGGCTCTCGCTGTTTGCGAACGGCTCTAGGAGACTCTGGAAAAGGGCTTCCTTCTCTCCTCTCTGACTTCAGCCACAGGAGGGAACGGGGCTGTGAGGAGCGCCTGCTGCGTCCCAGCCTGAGTGCGCTCAGCAGCTCACCTTGCTGGCTCTGCAGAGAGTCCACTGGGGCTGGGCGCCGCAGGCACCAGGCAGCCCTCCCGGAGCCCCTCCGCGGAAGAGCCTGACACGCAGCACCACAGACGCAAGCGAGGGTTTAGCTCCTTCTGCACAACAGACGTGCGCCGAGACGGGAGCTCCGTGGTGCCGGCGCAGAGCACACGCGAGACCCAGTGTGTGCAAATGTCACAGCACCCAGAAGTCCAGCAGGTCCTCGTGGAAGCCTAACATGTGGGTGCTGCTGAAGGGTACTTTTTAAAAGGCCCTATTTTCATATCCACAAATAAAGCCCAACAGACGCGGAGACAGCAAACCAGCAGCAGCTCTTAAGTGGGGCAGGCATGGGGTCCGTGTTGCTGGGCTGTGCTTGAGGGCCTGGCAGCCGGCATGTGGGTCCACGAGGGGCTCTGAGGAACTTGAAAGCCCGAGAAGAGAGCGAATAAACACAGAGGAAACAGGCCAGACCCCAAAAGCAGCCCGAGCCGCACGTGGCGGCCACCCGCAGGGCTCAGGGGCTGGGGGCCGGGGGCCGTCTGCCCGCAGAGGGGCTGAGGAGGGCAGGGCTCAGGCCGCCTGCCCACCCGCTCTCTCCACCGGAAGCCACTTGAGCTGCTCCAGTCACCAGGGACTTCCCTCCCGACACTTCAGCCATGCCCACCCCCCACCGCCTCCCCCCCACATCCCCGAGCGTGGAAGGGCTCTGACATTCTATAGAAACACTGGACTTCTACCACAGCCGGGACCCTTCACGCCCACAGGAAACTCGATCGCAGGAAGCAGAGGGGACCTGTTTCTCGTGAGCCCCTGACGCACAGAGCCCATGACCCTGATGGCAGCCACTGGACGCCTCTCAGTTTAGGAGGCGTAGGTTGCTGTGTAGAACCTAGAACCTCGGCCACACCCCCACTCTTGACAACAGGGGGCTGGAAGACGCCCTCCTAACATGGAAGTCATGGCTTTTGCCTGAATTAATTCTCACTACAAAGGCAATGCCAAAGAATGCTCAAACTACCACACAATTGCACTCATCTCACACGCTAGTAAAGTAATGCTCAAAATTCTCCAAGCCAGGCTTCAGCAATATGTGAACCATGAACTTCCAGATGTTCAAGCTGGTTTTAGAAAAGGCAGAGGAACCAGAGATCAAATTGCCAACATCCGCTGGATCATGGAAAAAGCAAGAGAGTTCCAGAAAAACATCTATTTCTGCTTTATTGACTATGCCAAAGCCTTTGACTGTGTGGATTACAATAAACTGTTGAAAATTCTGAAAGAGATGGGAATACCAGACCACCTGACCTGCCTTTTGAGAAACTTATATGCAGGTCAGGAAGCAACAGTTAGAACTGGACATGGAACAGACTGGTTCCAAATAGGAAAAGGAGCACGTCAAGGCTGTATATTGTCACCCTGCTTACTTAACTTATGTGCACAGTACATCATGAGAAACGCTGGGCTGGAAGAAACACAAGCTGGAATCAAGACTGCCGGGAGAAATATCAATAATCTCAGATGTGCAGATGACATCACCCTTATGGGCAGAAAGTGAAGAGGGGTTAAAAAGCCTCTTGATGAGA
>SJYC01106971.1:0-39083 GCA_006408675.1 Madoqua kirkii | reverse complement strand
GGCTCGATGACGTGAGTCTGAGTGAACTCCGGGAGTTGGTCATGGACAGGGAGGCCTGGGTGCTGCAATTCGTGGGGTTGCAGAGAGTCGGACACGACGGAGCGCCTGAACGGCAGCGGGGAATGGGTGCAGTCCACTCCTTCCACGTTCATCAGTTGTCCTTCTGTAAAGACAGTTTTCCTGTCCTTTCCTCCTCTTGTTTCTGGAGGTTTTTGTATCAGTTTGGGCTTAGAGTTTCCAGATCCACCATGCTGCAGCCCTTGTCTGTCGTTGCCCACTGTGTCATGCACACAAGGCGTCTACACTGGCTCGAGGGAGCACTCTCAGGCCAGCTCCCGTGTGCCGTGTGGACACACGTCGCCTCACCGTGCTCTGCACACCCCTCAGCATGTCACAAGGAAAGGAGTCCACTGCCCTGACAGGCACGCAGTGCCATCTAACTGCAGGTCTAATCTGCATATCTAACAGCTAATGGTGGGGAAACTCTCCTCGTGCTCATCTGCCATCTGTATATCCCCGTGGTGGATTTTTCTAATTAGATTGTTGTGTTTTATATATTTAATTTGGGGGAATGCTGTCAAGAGTATCTTCTATATTCTAGATCACAGCCCTTTGTTTGGTGTGTGCTTTGCAAATGTTTTTCCCCGTCTGTAGCTCCTCTTTTCATCCTCCTCACAGGGTCTTTCACAGAACCAAAGTTTCGATTTTGATGGGGTCTGCTTACAGATCTTGCTTTTGCTGGATTTAATCTCAGGATCCAGATGCTGCTAGCACACAGAGGTCTGTGATGCAGTGGAGTCTGTAATTTGGTGGATTCTTGCAGCACACGGCAGTCTGTGATGCGGCGGATTCTTGCCGTGTCACAGATCGCCACTTGGTGACGTCACAGACTCCACCACTTGACGCGGTGGAGTCTGTAATGTGGTGGATTCTTGCAGCACATGGCGGTCGGTGACGCGGTGGAGTCTGTGTTTTAATTTGGGGGAATGCTGTCAAGAGTATCTTCTATATTCTAGATCACAGCCCTTTGTTTGGTGTGTGCTTTGCAAATGTTTTTCCCCGTCTGTAGCTCCTCTTTTCATCCTCCTCACAGGGTCTTTCACAGAACCAAAGTTTCGATTTTGATGGGGTCTGCTTACAGATCTTGCTTTTGCTGGATTTAATCTCAGGATCCAGATGCTGCTAGCACACAGAGGTCTGTGATGCAGTGGAGTCTGTAATTTGGTGGATTCTTGCAGCACACGGCAGTCTGTGATGCGGCGGATTCTTGCCGTGTCACAGATCGCCACTTGGTGACGTCACAGACTCCACCACTTGACGCGGTGGAGTCTGTAATGTGGTGGATTCTTGCAGCACATGGCGGTCTGTGACGCGGTGGAGTCTGTGACGCGGCGGATTCTTGCAGCACACAGCGGTCTGTGATGTGGCGGATTCTTGCAGCACACGGCGGTCTGTGACATGGTGGAGTCTGTAATGTGGATTCTTGTGCATGAATCTTGCGTCTGGTGGCCTCGCTAACGCCTTCGTTCATTTCAGGATTTTCTTTTCTTCTCTTGGGCTCCTCTGGTCATCCGTGAAGATGTTCAGGTCACCTGAAAGCAGGGACCGCCTCGTTCCTTCCGGTCTGACCTACAGCCTTCCTTTTCTCTTCCTTGTCTCCCTCAGAGGCTGGCGCCTGCCTGGTGACAGCACCTGTGCCCATGTGGGGACGGACATCCAGAGTCTCTCCTTTGTCTCTGGTGTCAGCGGGGGGTTCGGGGACTTGTCTGTGTCTCTCGTCTCCTGCTCTATAACTAATTAAGGCAGTTCTCTTCTACTCCTGATTTTCGAAGGGTTTTTATCATGAATAGAGCTGATTTTTGTCAAACAGTTCTCTGGATCAATTAATATGATCCTATGATTTTTCCCTTAGATTGTTAGATATGACATATTTCACTGCTTTTCAGATGCTGACCCAGTGCACACCCAGAATAAACCCCACTCTGTATACTGTGATATACACACACGTGGTGGATAATTCTTTTCTTACACTGCTCAATCCGACACAACTTTTGTGTCTAATTTCATGAGAGACATTGCTCTGTAGTTTTTCCTGGTCTTTGGTTTAGTAACACTGTTTGTCTGACCAATTTGGCCTCATGAAATGAGCTGGGAAGTTTCCCCTGAGCGTGTTTTCTAGAAGAGATTATGTAAAATTGGCCATAATTCTTTGTCAGGATCTCCAGAGAAACCATCTGGCCTGGAGACTTCTCCTGGAGTCTTATGGTCATGAAGTCCATTTCTTCAGAGGTTACAGGACTAGTCTGTGTATCAGCCTCATCTGGGCAGTTTTACCAGTCTGTGGTTGCCCAAGAACTGGCCCGTTTCTTCTCCATCACAGGGTCTACAAGCACGAGGCAGTGTCCCTCCCTCCTCCGAGTGGCTGTGGCGTTCGTGGGGATGCAGCCTGCTTCGCTGCTGAGGGGCTCTCGTCTTCACTGTCTCTTCGTCGCTCCTGCTGGAGGCTGTCGACTTCACCAGGTTTTCCCCAAGAACCAGTGCTCTGTTCCACTCATTCTCTCTGCTATTTCCCTGTCATGATTATATTTTTTGCTATCTTTTATTAATTCCTTCCTTCTACTTGCTTGGGGTTTATTTTGCTGATATTTTCCTAAATTTTTGAGATTTTAAACTTTTCTAATTTATGGGTTTACTGCTATACATTCCCCATTCAACTCTGCTTAAGCTGTAGCTCATGTATTTTGATATGCTGGTTTCGAGTCTTTCAAATTTGTTATGGTTAGTATTATGGCCCACGATACAGACTATCTTGGTCTCACAGGTGCTTGAAAATATATGAGTTTTGCTGTTGTTGGATTATATGCCATTTGGGCCCTTTATACCCTTGCTGATTCTCCATCTGTTGCTGAGAGGAGGGTGCTAAGCACTCAGACTCTCGTTTGAGAGCTTGCTTCTGCTCCGCAGAGGTGACACTGCTCTTCTCTGGTGCAGACACGCCGAGGGTCGCAGCGCCCTCCTGGTGGACGAATCCTTTCATCAGGCAGTGTTCTCCCTCGTGTCTAGTGATCTACTTTGCTCTGAAGCACTGTATCTGATATTGAGGACTGCCCCCATGGTTTTCTGGATCAATGTTTAAATACCTTTTCTCACCCTTTTCCTTCTCATCTGGCGCTGTATTGGGGTTTCTTATAGACAGTGCAGCTCTGTGCGTGCAAGTGTATGTGTGCTTGTGAGAGAGAGATCCTCTCTGCCAGCCTCCAGCGTTCATCGGTTCATTTAGACCATTAGCCTTTAGGGTGATTACTGATAGCCGGAGCTTAAGCCTACCACTTCATCACGTATTTTCTGTTTGTTCTCTCTGTTCCTCCTGTTTCTCTCCTTTTTCTTCCTGTGCTTTAAACATCTGACTTATTAACAGTGTGTCTGAGTTACTGTTAATCTAGCTTTCTCGGCGGCTGCGCTGTGTAATATCACAACACACACGTAACGTACAACCTGCTGCTATTAATGCTGAACCGTCCAGAATAAGGTCTGAGCGCCTTACTTCACCTACAGTCCTTGGTCTTCCCCGTCCACGTCAGCTTGGGTATGTGCAGGCTGTGCGTGCGTGTACAGATACAGATGCAGATGCGTTTCTGCACGCACATTTGTCTCGCAGCATAACTTGTTACCTTTTTAACAATCAAATATGATTTTTAAAATTACTGTGACAGAAGATAATCTTGTACTTATCTGCATTTTTAATTTGTTCTCTGTTCTTTTTCATATTCCAAAATTATTTCTTTTATCGTTCTGTCTCGAGAACTTACTTTGCCACTCGTTACAGGCACACTGGCAGCCACACCTTCTCCCAGCTCTCTGTGACCTGAGAATGTCACTTCCTCCTCTTTCCTGAAGGATAGCTTTGGTGGATGTAGCACTCACGGTTGAGTTTTCTTTCGGGACTTGGTAACAGACCCCGTCCTTCCGGCCGCAGGGATGTGAGGCAGGGCTCCGTCGCCCTCCCATCAGGGTCAGGAACGGCAGTCCCCTCCGACTGCTCTCAAGCCGTCTCCAGTTCTCAGAGACCTCACAGTTGTGAGGGCAGGGGCAGCTTCCCTCGGGTTTCCTGTGGAATCTGCTCGGCATCTGGAAAAACAGCCTTGACTGCACGTCTGCACCCGCCTGGTTCTGCTGAGACCCTGGGGCAGAAAGTGCCCCCCGCCAGCCGCTTGCTAGGGGTCCTCCGGTAGTGCAGGCCCCAGTGCTCCAGGTGGGAAGGCGTCTCTGGCCTACAGGCGCCAGAGGCCCTGCTGGCCAGCAGCTCACGGATGGTCTGGGTGGGAGCAAGGACCCTCTCTCTGGTCCACAGGGTGAAGCACTCCTCCTGGGTCAGTGCCCCTGGCTGCCCCACGGTCCTGCTGGGGCAGGATCCTCCGGTACGCTGCTGAGCCACATGGGAGTCTCACAGGAAGAACGAGTCTCTGACCGCCAGAGATGAAGACACTTCTTGGGGCCACTTGTCGGGGGCTACCCCCCAACCTCCAGTGTTGCTGGGGGCGCCTCTTAACCTGGGGGAGTAGGAGCCCTCCTGGGCGGCCGTCTGCCATGAGCTTGGGCCTGAGACGCCGTCCCTGGGAGGGTGCATGCGCACACCGGCCAGCCCGATGCGGCTCCTCCTCTCAGTCCTCGGGGGCTCGCAATGTATCCAGGGCTCCCGGCTGCCCCTGGCGGGGAGCAGGGGAGGGGAGCCTGGCCATCCCCCCCAGGGGCTCCCTCTCTGCAGGCTGCTATCTGCCTGAGAGACAGCTGGGTTCATTTATTTCTGCTTCTATTAATTTTTAATCTCATCTCTGTTGATTTAATTTTTTTAATAAGAAAAATAGCAACATGATCCAAATGTCAAATCACTCAAAAAAAATATACTCAGAGACGTCCCTCACCTTCCCTGTCTTCTGAGCCCATTCCCACTCCTTGCTTGTAGGTAAAAATCTTGTTAGTTTCTAATTTATCTGGGTTTCTTGATTTATCTTATTTCTGATTTCTTGAGTTTCTTTTTGAAAACTGAGCCGTTTCGAACACCACTGTCGTTTTACTCATTTCAACAGAGGCATGATTTTGGACTCAGAATCTCAGCCAGCAGTTAATCATTCACAGCCCAGCAACTTAAAATCTTCATAATCTGCATGTTTCCCTTTCAAACCCCTTCAGATGCCTCTCGGATTCCATTTAAACCCACTCTCTGCTTTCTGCTCAACTCCTCCATCTGTTGAGTCACTTGCCTGCTTTCCCTCTTTAAATTCTACTGACGCAGGCTTTTTCTGACTTTCCTCATAGTTCTCATTCTTCCATCCACGGTTAACACATCTGAGAGTCATCTAGAAGAAACGGCGTTGCCTCAACTGGAGTCTGCTGTGAGACTGTCTCTGTGAAGCGGGTGTGTCTCCCGGGAGGCCTCTCCTGGGGTAGGGTGGTCACAGGATAGGGCGGGAGCACCCTGACAGTGCTACCCACCCACATGCTCAAGGTCATGTGCTCACCGTGGGGGGGAGGGCGTGTTCAGGGCACCACTGACAGGACAGAAGACCTCCAAAGTGCGATTCCAGGGTCCAGAGGAGACCTGCTGCCTCGCACAGTCCACAGTCCTGACAGTCCGGCTCAGTACCCCCATCAGCCCCGAGCACCGGTTACTGCGTCCCCATCGCTGAGCTCCCGGGCTCCTCCCAAGCTCCCCCACCAAGGCCTGCAACACGGCTTCCGGGTCCAGGGCTGGTGGAAACCCAACTGGCAGCACCATCTACCAGCTTCTCCACCAGCCAACATGTGTCCCCGGCACCCACAGGGATGGAGCAGCGTCCAGGCAACGCCGCAGGCTGGGAACCGACAGCCAGGTGCCGCCACCTCGTGCTCACCTAACGGGCACCTGGTGTTCTCGTCGGAGGCCGACAGCACGTGCTCAACGCTTGCCAGCTGTGGCCCTCTGAACAGCACATAAGATGTGAAGTGCTTTCTTGAGACTCTCAGGTGAATGAGGCAACCTCCCTCTGCTTGAGCTGAGAAGCCAGAACCCTGTGACTCTGAGACCTCCGAGACCCCTGCAGACACTCAGGTTTACTCAGAATGGCCCCAGATAAGATGCCCCCTGGAGCCCTGGTGTCCCTGCAGACCATACAGCCCCATGTGACCCTTGGACAGCGCCGGCCGGCTGCCTGCTGTGGGAGCGGAGCCCGCTGGCCCCACCTCTGGAGGCGGGCCTGAGCTGCTGCTAACAGAGCGGGGGCGGCCTGCCCTCTGCAGGGGCCTGTCGGGCACAGACGGCCCTTCCCGCCCCTCTCTGCTCAGGGCCCGGCAGGGCTGGTGCTGTGATGTGTAGGAACAGTGTCCTGACCTGACGCTCAGCAGAGCAAATCGACCACGTCAAGGCAGAAGCCAGGCCAGGGGCCGGGGGACGGAGCTGGGCCAGGAGAGGGGAGAGGGAAGCACACACCAGGCCCGAGCAGGTGACGTCCAGGGCGGGGCGAGAGGCAGAGGGCAGACAAGGCCACGAGAACCTCGGGCGGGGACAGGGTGCTGGCCCCCAGGCCAGGAGACCATCAGGGCCAACGCCCCTCCTGTGGGCGACAGACCAGGACGCAGGGTGCAGAGGAGCAGCAGGTTCCGCCACCAGGACACACGGGGTGGGATGAGGCGAGGGGACCCCGAGGCCGGGAGAGGAACGAGCGGGGAGACCTGGGCCTTTCCCGCGGGGACGTGCTCACAGGAGACTGTCCCTGTGGGATGCGGGCCCTTCACACGGGGCTGGGGCAGCGGCCTCACATGCCTCCCACACTCGCCACCACATGCCACACAGGCCGAGCCATCCTGCAGAGTAACCAGCAAGGACACAGGGTCACGAAGTCCACGCCCCAGAACACAGGGCCGCATTCCGCGGCTCCCTGGCTTCTCCTGTTCAGTGAAGCCCAGCACACAGCAAGCAGACAGTGTCCCCAGGGCAGGAGCCTGACCTCCCCTCCCCAACCCGCTCCCAGCTACTGGGAAGTCGACAGTGTCCCCAGGGCAGGAGCCTGACCTCCACCCCCTCCAACCCGCTCCCAGCTACTGGGGGTCCAGGATGACCCGCTGTGGGTCCAAGGCCCCTAAACAGGTTTCCACCATCAGTGTCTAAGCTTAAGAGATGATGGAAGAGAAAAGAGGAGCTTGACACAGCCAGTCCCTGAAGCTGTGTGCAAGAAGCTGAGAATGTCAAGGTCTGAGCCTTCAGCAAACGAGGCAGATTTATATAGAAATACAACAGCAACAGCTTCTGCTACAGAAACAGAGCTGTCCCGGAAAAGGCATGCCCAGCCCGCACAAGCCCCTCCGCCTCCCCCCAGAACCCCAGCTCCTGTTGTGCGAAGGGCTGGTGTCTAAGCATCTCCACGGGTCTCCTGGACGCTTTCAGTAACTGCCCACGACCGGGCAGGCAGACCCCACTTAGAAGAAGGGCCCCTCAGCACAAGTAGGGAGTCTGGCTGTGAGAAGGATGTGGGGCAGGGGGACGGGAGCTGAGGACACAGCAGAGGAGGGTGGCCCCACCTGCACCCCTCGCACGCTGGTGTCCCTGACACCGAGGGCACCAGAGGGCAGCCACGGAGCAGGCGCCGCCCTCCTGCCCGCGGCCAGGCTCCAGGGGACAGGCGGCAGTCAAGCCCCGAGACACCTCCAGCGACAGAGCCTCCAGGACGCACGGGACGGCAGGCAGGGGGCCTGCCCTGGGCTCAGGTGCAGGGAGAGCAACAGGCTCTCCGCCCCCGACCCCCGCCACGCCCTCAGCTCGACCAGCAAAACGAGCCCCCAGACAGTGAGCAAGTTATGACTGGCTTTTCGAGGGTCGCTGGGGGCCTGGAAGGGCAGGTGCTGTGTCTCCGCGTCTTGTTCACTTCAGAGGCCCACCCTCAGGAAAGCAGGACGGGCCGCTGATCGCCAGCCCCAGGAGCATCAGCAACCACATGAGGCCGCTGCACGCAAGGCCTCCTCCCAGAGCAGACCGCGGGGGCGAGTTCCCTGGGCCTGCGGGACCCACCTGCCTCTCCAGGCGCCCCAGCTGCTCCTTGTAGAAGGCGTCGAGGCGCCTCAGCTCCGCCTCCTGGCTCTCCAGCTCCCTGGCCTGTGGGGAGAGCAGAACCCAGTCAGCTGCCGGCGACTTAGCTGAAGCCCACACCGTGCCAGGCCGCCACCTGCCATCCAGGGAGGACCCTGAGGCACCAACACAGGCAAGTATGTTCCCAGCACCAGCCAGGTGCCCACAGGCTCCACAGGCAGGAGGGTGACCAGACCTCATGACGACGCAGACAGAGGGGCTTCACGCGGCCCGAAGCTCAAAGCCACGGGGGTGCGGGCAGGGATCACGTCTGGGCGGATGGGACCCCAGGCTCTTGGGACGGAAGCACCGCACACACATGCCACTGAACCACACCCGATGCCCTCCTCCTGCTGAGCAAACCCCTGCGTCTGGGGCCAGGGATCTGAAGGGAGCAGCGTGGGAACCCAGCCTCCTAAGTCTTAGGGGGCAGCTGCCCTCAGCCTCTGAGGGAGCAAAGAGAATGGCCGGTGCACACGGCCAAGGGCCTCCTGGGGTCATGGCAGGCTGAGACCGAGCTACCCGGCCAGCCCCTCCTCACCCTCACCCAGCCAGGGGACCCTCAACAGCCCCCGACCCCCGGCAGGCCTTGGCACGGGGATGCCACATCAGGTGGGGCAGGCACGTGCATCCTGCTCCTTGCGGGGAGGCCACATCCCCAGAGCCCTTGGGCCCTCCCGGGTCAGGGACTCCAGCCCACCTCTGCCTGAGAACAGCGAGGGCTGGCCTGGCGCAGGGGCTGCAGAAAGAGCAGCCGACGGCACCCGGACCAGCGGCCACGCAGGGGCCCGGGCTTAGGGGACACAAGACAGAGTCCACGGCAGGCTTGCCATGGCCCCAGGTCAGAGTGGAGGGTGACAGTGCCATGTGACAAGCAGGCCTGGGAAGCAGCCAGGCTGGGGAGGGGCGGGGTCCCCCGGGGAGGGGTGGAGGTACAGGGAAGGTGCTGGCCTCATGAGGCTCAGATCCTAGCGGACAGGAAACAGACAACTGTAGTGGCCGTCTTCTCCCTAAGGGCGCTTCCCAACCATCTTCCAGGAAGAAGCACAGGATAAAGCCCACTCTGCCCAGCACAGAAGCAGAGGGACCCCACGGTGCAGGCCTGCTCACAGGCCACGGTCCGGGAAGAGCGGGGATGGTGCACAGTGAGGTCAGGGGGCAGGGTTGCATGCTCAGTGCGCCTCTCTGCTCCAAACATGTGGAGGGGACAACCACAAGGCCAGGCCATGTGCATAGCCAAGACGTGAACACCCAGCAGCAGATGGGCACGCAGGCTGGGAAGGCGGGAGCCAGCTTCAGCCCCAGAGCCCAGGGCTCCCCCGGAACAAGAAGCTGCTGTGAAATCCTGAGGACCCCACTTCAGGCCATGGTTCTCAGTCTGCGTGAACTGCCTTCAGCCCAGACACCCAGGCTCCAGGCCCGTGAACCCCAGGCCGTACCTGGGCAGCGTGGGACAGGCCTGAACCGGCCAGGTATAGGCCACCACAAACATGCTCAGCAACAAGACAAGAAAACAGAGAAACAAAGGCCACAATCAAACCTTCGGCTCAAATCAAGCCTGCAAACCAAAGCCAAACATGTGAGGAAGTGTAAGCTCAGAAAGGCTGTCAGCAAGCCAGCAGCCACTGCAGACTCACATGACGGGACCCGAGATACGAGACTTCGAAAACTTATTATCTGAAAATGTGTTATGTACGCAGACAGAGGGGCTTCACGCGGCCCGAAGCTCAAAGCCACGGGGGTGCGGGCAGGGATCACGTCTGGGCGGATGGGACCCCAGGCTCTTGGGACGGAAGCACCGCACACACATGCCACTGAACCACACCCGATGCCCTCCTCCTGCTGAGCAAACCCCTGCGTCTGGGGCCAGGGATCTGAAGGGAGCAGCGTGGGAACCCAGCCTCCTAAGTCTTAGGGGGCAGCTGCCCTCAGCCTCCTGAGGGAGCAAAGAGAATGGCCGGTGCACACGGCCAAGGGCCTCCTGGGGTCATGGCAGGCTGAGACCGAGCTACCCGGCCAGCCCCTCCTCACCCTCACCCAGCCAGGGGACCCTCAACAGCCCCCGACCCCCGGCAGGCCTTGGCACGGGGATGCCACATCAGGTGGGGCAGGCACGTGCATCCTGCTCCTTGCGGGGAGGCCACATCCCCAGAGCCCTTGGGCCCTCCCGGGTCAGGGACTCCAGCCCACCTCTGCCTGAGAACAGCGAGGGCTGGCCTGGCGCAGGGGCTGCAGAAAGAGCAGCCGACGGCACCCGGACCAGCGGCCACGCAGGGGCCCGGGCTTAGGGGACACAAGACAGAGTCCACGGCAGGCTTGCCATGGCCCCAGGTCAGAGTGGAGGGTGACAGTGCCATGTGACAAGCAGGCCTGGGAAGCAGCCAGGCTGGGGAGGGGCGGGGTCCCCCGGGGAGGGGTGGAGGTACAGGGAAGGTGCTGGCCTCATGAGGCTCAGATCCTAGCGGACAGGAAACAGACAACTGTAGTGGCCGTCTTCTCCCTAAGGGCGCTTCCCAACCATCTTCCAGGAAGAAGCACAGGATAAAGCCCACTCTGCCCAGCACAGAAGCAGAGGGACCCCACGGTGCAGGCCTGCTCACAGGCCACGGTCCGGGAAGAGCGGGGATGGTGCACAGTGAGGTCAGGGGGCAGGGTTGCATGCTCAGTGCGCCTCTCTGCTCCAAACATGTGGAGGGGACAACCACAAGGCCAGGCCATGTGCATAGCCAAGACGTGAACACCCAGCAGCAGATGGGCACGCAGGCTGGGAAGGCGGGAGCCAGCTTCAGCCCCAGAGCCCAGGGCTCCCCCGGAACAAGAAGCTGCTGTGAAATCCTGAGGACCCCACTTCAGGCCATGGTTCTCAGTCTGCGTGAACTGCCTTCAGCCCAGACACCCAGGCTCCAGGCCCGTGAACCCCAGGCCGTACCTGGGCAGCGTGGGACAGGCCTGAACCGGGCCAGGTATAGGCCACCACAAACATGCTCAGCAACAAGACAAGAAAACAGAGAAACAAAGGCCACAATCAAACCTTCGGCTCAAATCAAGCCTGCAAACCAAAGCCAAACATGTGAGGAAGTGTAAGCTCAGAAAGGCTGTCAGCAAGCCAGCAGCCACTGCAGACTCACATGACGGGACCCGAGATACGAGACTTCGAAAACTTATTATCTGAAAATGTGTTATGTATTAAAACAATATTAAATAAACCCAGATATTACAATAACATTAAAATATATTGAGTAATCAGTTCAGTTCAGTCGCTCAGTCGTGTCCGACTCTTTGCAACCCCATGAATCCCAGCACACCAGGCCTCCATGTCTATTATCAGTTCTCGGAGTTCACTCACACTCACGTCCATCGAGTCAGTGATGCCATCCAGCCATCTCATCCTCAGTCATTTCCTTCTCCTCCTGCCCTCAATCCTTTCCAGCATCAGGGTCTTTTCCAATGAGTCAACTCTTCGCATGAGGTGGTCAAAGTACTGGAGTTTCAGCTTTAGCATCAGTCCTTCCAAAGAAATCCCAGGGCTGAGCTCCTTCAGAATAGACTGGTTGGATCTCCTTGCAGTCCAAGGGACTCTCAAGAGTCTTCTCCAACACCACAGTTCAAAAGCACCAATTCTTTGGCGCTCAGCCTTCTTCACAGTCCAACTCTCACATCCATACATGACCACAGGAAAAACAAACCATAGTCTTGACTAGATGGACCTTAGTCGGCAAAGTAATGTCTCTGCTTTTGAATATGCTGTCTAGGTTGGTCATAACTTTTCTTTGAAGGAGTAAGCGTCTTTTAATTTCATGGCTGCAGTCACCATCTGCAGTGATTTTGGAGCCCCCCAAAAATAAAGTCTGACACTGTCTCCACTGCTGAGTGATGTGAGTGTGTGTAAAATACTTTTAGAAGCCAGACAGTCATCACTGAGCATCAGAGGGTGAACGAGGGGAGGTCCTGCTCTGTCCCTGGTGCCCACCTCTGTCCCCAGGCCCCTACAGCAGGCCACCCCCCGGGCACACACTTCAGTATCTCTCTAACAGAGAAGAACTCCTATTTTCCTAAACAGAACCAGCAGCACTGCATACCAAAAAAACCAATGAATTACTTAACATTATCAAATATTCACCCAGTGTCCAAATTTCTAGTTGATAAAGAAATTTAAACATGTAAGTTTAAGATGCTTAAAAAGGTAAATGAACTTCTCATTAAAAAAGAAATTATGAAACAGGCAAGCCTCTACACAGGCAAATATTATAAATTAAAATTCCTTCAAAACAAGGAGTCAAATGCCTAAGACAAGCCCCAGGCTGAGGGCAGTAGAGGAAACGAGGGCTCAGCACAGAGACGGGTGCCCCAGGATGCCAGAGCGGGATCACTGGGAGACGTGGGGGAGAGCACAGAGCTGAGCCCAGGGCCCCGTGTCTGCTCAGGATGGGGGCACTGGGGGGCAGCAGAGGAGGAGGGGATGGGGTGGTCTGAGCAGATGCAGGGGGCGGGCTTGGGGGCTGGAGGAGGGGAGGGGAAGAGAGGGCAGCAGAGAAGAGCCCACGCAAGGCTGCAGGAATCAGGGATCGTGGCCTCTGAGAGGGTCCTCAGGGTCCTGGGGCCCTGCGCTCAGCCCTGGAGTGACCCCCAAACCCTGACATGTAGTAGCAGCTGGGCGAGAGGCGGCAGGCTCCAGGGAGGCCGTGGTCGTGGTCCCGATCCAGAGCCCGCCACTCGCCCACAGACGTGGAGCCCACCCACCTGGGGTCACGAGCTGCCTTCTGGGGACAACCCCACAGTGTGGAGCTGAGAAGCCTCGGCCCAGCAGCCTGGCGGGCTCGGAACAGGACTGCGGCCGTGAGAGGCCAGGGCAGGGGCCGGGCGGCAACCGGTGCAGCCCCATGGGCACCGCGTGGTCACACGTGGGCATCACGCCACCACACATGGGCACCATGCTGCCACACGTGGGCATCGCACCACCACACATGGGCACCGTGCTGCCACACGTGGGCACTGCTTAAAACCACTCAGCGTGTGACTTGTTATCTGTCAATAATTAATATAAAACGCAAACCAAATAATCTTACCCTTAAAGAAAAAAATTCCACTTTGGATAAAATAGAAAAAGGAAACCCTACTAGACGCCACTTATCAGAGGCCCAGCCCCCCGCCAAGGGCCTCACAGGGCGGAAGGCGCCTTCACTGATGTAAGGGCATAGCACAGGGCCCACTGTTCCGACCTGTTTACGGAAAAGGTTCAGCGTTCAATGAACAGTTTAAACACACAGACAAAGCATTGAAGACGTGCCACGAGAGGAAATACTCAACAAAGCCAGCTGCGACAACGGTCCGGATGCTGAAGTCAACGCAGGGGGACTCTAAAATAACCATGATTAACATGCCAGAGAATCCAGCAGGAAAGGGTGGGCACCACAGGGGAAGCAGTAGAGACATCCCATGGGGAGGCGGGCGCCCCTCGCCGAGGCCCCTGGCCCCTGCTGGCCTCAAGACCCTGTCTCTGACTGCGGCCTCCGACCATCTGGCGTGACGTGTCTGAGTGTGCACACGCTGAGGTCTCTCCAAGCACCGCCCGACGCAGCTTTCCCCGGAGAGCCTGCGTGCCCCCTTTCTCTAGCTTTTCTCTCCAAGCGATGGGTCACCCTACTGTCTGCAGCGAACTGTCCCCTACCCGTGAGGCCGCCACAGTGTTCAACAACGGGCTCGACGGTTCACAGCAAACGCCCCCAGAGGAAAGGCTGCTTCCGCTGGGCAACCAGAGTGACAGCCGATAAGGCTGGCCTTGTGAGTGGAGTTCTCCGGGAAACCCCCAAGCGGGAGAGAGGATGCTGGCCTCTGGGGATGGGGCTCTGAAGGACTCCAGCCCTTTCCCAGCCCCTCTGGGCTTCCCTAGTGGCTCAGATGGTAGAGAATCTGTCTGCAATGCAGGAGACCTGGGTTCCATCCCTGGGTAGGACAGATCCCCCAGAGAAGGGAACAGCTACCCACTCCAGAATTCCTGCTTGGAGAACCCCATGGACAGAGCAGTCTGGCGAGCTAGAGTCCACGGGGTCAGAAAGGCTCGGACACGATGGAGGGCCTAACACACACAGCCCTCTTCTGCCCAGGCTGCTGGGTTTCGCCATGAACACGTATGCTGGTTTTCAAGGTCCCTGCTTATCTTGGGAGAGAAGGATGGGAACAGCACATTTTGAAATGCCACAAGCCTCCCTGTCCTTACTGCGATTTACCATTTCTTACTGAACGAACGCTTCTGGATGGCTACAAGCCTTTGGTCAATTTTCAGTTCTGAAAAAAACAGGCTGTGAGCATCTTCATTGCTTTTATGGAAGAGAGGGTCTTCAGAGGCCCCTCCTCCACCGTCACTGACATCACCCAAACTATAGCCCAGAACCAAAGGGAAATGCAAGACTGCGGTTCATCAGCAGACCATGGACAGAGCAGAGAACCCCTGAACATGGCAAGGAGTCACTAGAAATTTTCAGATTGAAACACAGACAAGGCAGCAGAGACAGGACGACACAGGCCCAGGATCTGCGGGGCAGCACCAGGCGGCAGAGCTCACGTTCATCAGAGTCCCAGCGGGAGAGAAAGACGGCCAAAACGAAGAGGTGAAGGCCGAGAATTTTCCAAAATTAATTAAGCGCCACAAACAGATCTGAGAAGCTCAGAAAAATCCCAGGCAGGGCGCTTCTGTGAAGTTCTTAAATAATTCCTGAAGTAACCGAACATTTTTTGAGCATAGATTGTCACAGTCTTTTTTTAAAAAGTAATTTTGAGAATAACTACTAAAAATGTAACCAAAAAAGGCACAAATAAAAAGTCAGCAGAGAAGATAAAACAAAATTCTAAAATACACTGATTCATTTCCACCATCTCCCTCGAAAAAATCTACAAGAAAGTAGCAACAGAGGAACAAAGGGCAGATAAACAAAACAAGTACCAAATGGTGGATGCAGAGGCACTCGGACCGAGGGCCACACTGAACACACGCACCCTACTAGCTTCCTGTTGCTATTGCAGAAACTTACCAAAACCTCAGTGGCTTAAAACAACACAGACTGACTCCCTACAGCTCTGGAGGGCCGAAGGTTGGGGGGTCTCGCGCGGCCGCGGCTGCGGCGCCAGCAGGCCGCTTCCTCCTGGCAGCTCCGGGAGGGCTGCTTCCCCACCTTTCCCGGCGCCCAGCGGTCGCCTCTGCTTCGTGGCTCCTGGCCTCACGGTGCCCAGACCTCTGGGATATCATCACGCCTCCTCCTCCGCCTCTCCTGTTCCCTCGCTCCTGATGAGGACACTGGGCTCCGTGGTGTAATACAGGGTCCTCTCCCCGTCACATACTCTTGAGTCAGTCACATTGCATAGCCCCATTCACCAGGCGAGAGGTCATCATCACAGGCCTGGGGGTCACATCTGTGCGGGTTATTATTCTGCTCACCACACCCCCACGCAAAGACAGAACTCCAGCTACATGTTATTCATAAAAAAGATGCAAAAAGGTTTTTGAAATGGGAAAAGGATACAGAGGACAGACTAAGTAAGTATAAGGAAGTTGGTGAAGCTATATTAACATCAGATAAAGGAGAATTCAATACAGAAGATATTACCAGACATAATATAAAGAAGGCAAGTTCACAGTCATAAAAGAGACAGTTAGTCAAGAAGAGATAACAATTATAAACGTGTACACACCTAATAGCTTTTTCAAGTAGTCATGTATGGATGTGAGAGTTGGACCATAATGAAAGCTGAGCACCGAAGAATGAAGAAGACTCTTGAGAGTCCCTTGGACTGCAAGGAGATCAAACCAGTTAATCCTAAAGGCAATCAATCCTGAATATTCATCGGAAGGACTATTGCTGAAGCTGAAAGTCTAATACTTTGGCATCAGAAGAACTGACTCCTTGGAAAAGACCCTGATGCTGGGAAAGACTGAAGGAAGGAGAAGGGGACGACAGAGGATGAGATGGTTGGACGGCATCACTGACTCCATGGACGTGAGTTTGAGCAAGCTCCAGGAGTTGGTGATGGGCAGGGAGGCCTGACGTGCTGCAGTCCGTGGGGTCGCAAAGAGTCGGACACGACTGAGCAACTGAGCAACAGCAATGTACATAACAACAGAAACCTCAAAGACGCGAAACAGCCTGACAGGCCAGAGAACACGGACAAACCCACCATCACAGTCAGAGACAGCATCCCTGAAAACACACAGAACTGAACCAGGAGGGTGCCTGCAGGGCAGACAGGTTCCACAGCGGCACAGTAAGAGCAGAGCCAGCCCGGGAATCGCAGGCCGGCTCCCCTGTGCGACCCCGCATCTGACCCACCGCCCCGCCCCCCACTGCCTCTCAGCAGCACCCAGACACAGGGCGGAAGGTACAGCTTCAGTTACAGCAGAAATGGGGATCACAGCTGACTCCTCAGTGACAGGGCTGAGGCAGCAAAAAGCTGTGGCCCTGTATAAAGTCAACAGACAGCTACTCAAGTGCTTCTCCCATTCATCCAATCATCTGGTGCCGAGGGAGCAAGTAAACCCATTTAACAGACAAGCAAACTGAGGCACAAAGTAATGAAGTCTCCTAGAGCCACCCAGCGAGGACGTGCAGAGAAGAGATACCACTGTCACAGACTCTCCCCTGGCCCCCAGGACCACACCAGGGAGGCAGAAGCCTCCCAGGCAACAGGCTGTGGGCTTGGGCAGGGGAGCAGGAAGGTGGGGGGAGGCCAGATGTGCTAACCTGAGCCAGCCCAGAGCTCTGAGCAGGAGCCTGATACGACCTGACTGATTCATGCTTTAAGCCCAGCTCACAGAAGCCGACCTGGAAGGCTGCTGCCCAGGAGGACGGCCTGACCTCCTCTCATCGGGCACACAGCACCTGCAGCGGCTGCGAGAGCTGCCTCTGCACAAGCGCAGCCCGGAGCCTCACGGAGGAAACCCTGCAGCTTCAGCTGCGCACGTCTCACAAAGGAGCACGGGAGAACCACCCCGCCCGCTCGCCCAGGGGCGCAGCAGGGCAGCGCTGTCCTGGTGTCTGCAGATGGGCAGGCGCGAGAGATGGGGCAGGAGAGGGCCCCCCCGCTGCCCCTCAAGCTGCAGCGCCCAGAGCTCTGAGACCGGCTCACATGGCCTGTGCCGGGCCCTCGCATGGAGCCGGGCCGCAGACCGAGGACACAGGCGCAGGGCAGAGCCAGCCACTGGGCGAGGGGCCCATTCCTCTGCCCAGCCCTGCAGAGGCTCCCCGAGCACCCGCCTGCCAGACGTGAGCCGACAGGTCCTCAGAGGAAAGAGGCAGGGACGCAGCCCAGACGCGCTGGATGAGCGGTGGGGCCCTGGTCACACCCCGAGCCTGTGCCTGTCCTGAGGCCCTGGAGAGACATGAGCTCCGGGCAGTACCGTCCCCACACCGCTGGCCCCATGACGGGCCGGACCACAGGGTGTGGGGACTTGGAGGAGCAGCCCCGGCGCTGGTGGGGCCTCGGCAGCTGTGGCCTGGGAAGGTACAGGGCCTGCGGGCATCTGCTCAGAACCCCTGGCCCTGGCGGGTGACGGCTGCAGCACTGAGGGACCCCGGCTCCTGAGCACGCTGCCCCCCAGGCAGGCCGGGCTCCGGGCTCTGCTCCTCCAGGGCACCTCCTCCTCTGCGCCCCGCCAGCCAGCTGGGAGGACTCACCAAGGCACTGCCTTCCTGTACCCTCTGCCCCTGGGAAACGCACACCCCAGAGGGTGGGGGCAGAGGCGGGCACCTGGCTCCGGTGCTGACGGCCCCGGCCCTGGACCCCAGGCTGGCCTCCCTCCCGCCGCCCTGCTCCCAGCACGGGGCAGGTCTCACAGCTGCGTCAGGCCTGGCTGTCATCACTCCTTCCCTCGCAGCCAACCAGACCCCCACCCCCACCCCCGCCTGGACACCCAGCGCACTGACTCCCAAGTATGGCTATACGCCCTGATCTATCGATGCCCCTGCAAACATCCGCACTTTGCAGGGGGAGCCCGAGCCCCGTCCGTCCAGCAGGGCACCTGGTGGGCAGGCACGACCACACGCCCTCGGAACTAAACTGATACACTCAGGTGATCAGAAGCCCAGCTCAGGCCCCCACATAAGGCCACAGCCTTCAACGGTCTCCAGGGAGCTGACTCACTTGCTCTCCAGCAAACAGCCCCCCCTGCCCCCCCCCGGGACTGTCCCGCTCTGTACCCTCTGCCCCTCTGCCCGGGGTGCTGGCCGGTTCCCTCTGCTTCCTGGGTCTCCGGGAACAGGACACAAGTGACCCGCACTGGCGGCCTGACCTGGCGGGGGGCTGGTGTGGGACCAGGTGACCCCAACTGCCACAGGCCAGGGAGAGGAGGACGGGCCACGCAGGGCAGGCCTGGCCGGCGCGGTCTGCATGCTGGGCCTCTGGCTTCCCGGTCATCCCTGTGGGTGGAGCAGCTCGCAGACTCTGCCCTCAGGAGTGTTTCTGGGGGCCCAGGTTAGTCCCCGTGTGGGGGGCCGGGGAGACTCGCAGCCCCCTGCTGCTCTGCAGGACCCGGGTCAGAGAGCCACAAAAGGCCAGGCCTCAGTCACTCAAGGCTGCCGCTGCTTGGAGCTGCTCAGAGCAAACACGCTGACACCCATCTCAAGTGGTGCAGACCCTCCACCCATAGGAGGGACCACCAACCCGGGCCAATGGGAGGTGCGCTGTCCCGGGGGGGCAGATGCAGCCCCAGCAGCTGCAGCGTGCAGCCCGACCCCTGAGAGCCCCCTGCCCTGGGAGTGAGCGCGGGCTGTCACCCTGCTGAGAGCAGACTCCGTGTGGGCATGTGCACATGTGTGCGTGTGAGTCGTGGACACTGCTGCCTCCCCTCACCACGGCCCCCGATGCGGGGACTACCCTGGGTCCCGGGGAGCACTCCTGAGGGCAGAGTCTGCGAGCTGCTCCACCCACAGGGATGACCCGGAAGCCAGAGGCCCAGCACGCAGACCGCGCCGGCCAGGCCTGCCCTGCGTGGCCCGTCCTCCTCTCCCTGGCCTGTGGCAGTTGGGGTCACCTGGTCCCACACCAGCCCCCCGCCAGGTCAGGCCGCCAGTGCGGGTCACTTGCGTCCTGTTCCCGGGGACCCAGGAAGCAGAGGGAACTGACCAGTGTCCCTCTGGGGCGGGGCGCCTCCAGGAGCCCGAGGCCTGCGGTCACCCTGCCCACCTTCCCCTCAGAGGGGCAGCGGGGGAGGCCTGACACAGTAGGCATGGGCAGGGCCTCAGTGGTGGGAGGCAGGGCATTTCAGGCAGGGACACGGGCACTCAGGATCGGCCCCTGAAGGCTCGTCTCTGCTGGAGCTGGAAGCTGGCGGCAAAGAAGAGGAAGATCCCAAGGCCAATGTCCAGCTCACCCAAGAGACAAGGAGGTGGGTCTGGGGCGTAGCCCTGATGGACCTCTCTGAGCAGAGGCTGCAGGCGGGGAGAACGCGTCTCCTGGGGGCTGCGAGGGACAGCGAGCGCCTGGCGCGGCATCCAGGTGTGTGGGGCAGAGGGTCTCGAGAGGGACGGAGGCAGAGGCTCAGCTCATAGGGGCGCAATCATGGGGCCTGGCTGAAGCTGCCCACAGGCCTTTCTGGGCAGGGCTCCAGGAGGGGGCTCCGGTCCCACCCACCACCAGAGCCCCTGATGTCCGGGACACAGGCCACCACAGCCCATGTGCTGGAACTACTCCTCAGGGACCGGCCACCCCGACAAGCTGTGCACAAGACCGAAGAGACCCCTCAGAAGGGCCCAGGTCAGGAGCAGAAGCTTAGCCAGGCAGCAAGGACGGAGGCTGCTCCCACCCGAATGACCCTCAGGAATCTCGCCTTAAAGCCATCAGGTGCGATTCAGCACATTAATGGAATAAAGGGGAAAAACATACGGGCATGAACAGATTCAGAAAAGCAACCGACAAAATCCAGACACACTCATGGGAGAAGTGCAACTCAGCCCAGAAACGTGACAGAGAGCACCCAGAAAAGCTGCCCTCACACCAGACTTGACGAGACGCTGGGCACCCTCCACACCCACAGCCGAGAGAGCAGCATCCAGACAACGGCGACAGCCACCTTTATCCTCAGCTGTACTGGAGGCCCAGCCAGCACGACAAGGCAAGCAAGTCACGAAGATTTTTAAAATTCCCATCCTGGAACTCGAAAGGAAGAAGTAAGGCTGCCATGACACCCAGATGGCACGCCTGCGCAGGAGACCTAAGGGAACCTAAGGGAACCGCGCGTCAGCGGAGAAGCTGACAGACAGCGATGAGGGAGTTTGTCAAAGTCACGGCATACAAGGCCCATATACAGGAATTAGTCATGTTTCTATATATTAGTAATAAATGTAGAAAACAGACGAAAAGGAAAGCAATACCATTTTCATTAGCATCCAAAGTATAAAATGCCCCATAATTTTTTACCATAACTCTAACAAAAAAGATCTGGTATTGCTGCACAGAAATCTATGACACATTTCTGAGGAGGCCTAGACACAGAGACAGGGTGAGAGAGACAGGAAGAGCGGGGAGAAAGACTGAAGACTCGGGAACGTTCTGGCTGCAGCTCTCTCCAAATTAATCTACACGTTAGCCCGACAAACCGATTCTAACATTGAGACAGAAATGCACAGAACCTAGAAAAGCCAAATAATCTTGAAAACAACAAAGCTGGAAGACTAATACACAGGATGATCAGACCTAGCACACGGCTACGACATTAAGGGGCACTGCTGAGCCGAGAAAAGACAGCGACTGAACAGTCCCGAAACAGCCGAGGCACAGCCGACCGCTGGACAGAGGTCCTCCTGCAACCCAAGAGGAAGAACAAGCCTTCGAATACACGGATACCCCTCCAGTGAAGTGAGGCCGTTCAGTCGTGTCCGACTCTCTGTGACCCCATGGACTGTAGCCTTCCAGGCTCCTCTGTCCATGGGATTTTCCAGGCAATATACTGGAGTGGATTGCCATTTCCTTCTCCAGGGGATCTTCCCAACCCAGGGATTGAACCCAGGTCTCTCGCACTGCAGACAGACACCTTACCATCTGAGCCACCAGGGCAGTCCCTACCTGCAACTTTCACAGGCTTTAATCCACGCTGGATTGAGGCCTAACGAGAGAGAGCTCTAACAGCTGAAACGCAGCATCAACAGAATCCCTATCAAAGTCTCAGCTGCCTTTTTTCTTCTGTAGAAACAGAAAAATATGCCCTAAAATTCACATGGGCTCTCAGGGAATCCCAGGGTCAAAAGAGAGAGAAAAAGTCAGAGGATTCACACCTCTTGACTTCAGAACTCTCCACAAGCTCAGTGCTAAGACTGTGGTGGTGATATGAAGGCATATAAACCAACCGGAGGAACTCAGAGCCCAGAAATACAGGTTCCTCTTTATAGTCAGCTGATTTCAACAAGGTGCCAAGTTCACCTGATACAGAAGCAACAGTCCTTCCGAGGGACAGGACGACATCAACACAAGAGGACACCCGGGAGCAGAGGAAGGGAGCTGGACCCTGCGCACACCACACCGAGAACCTGAGCTGAAGCAAAGACCTCGATTTAAGAGTTAGCCTGTAACCCTCTCAGAAGAACACATAAGGGTACATCTTCATGTCTTTTAATTTGGCAACAGATCCTCAGATATGACACCAAAACCACAAACAACCAAAGGAAAAAACAGGTCGGTTGAGCTTCATCAGAATTTATAACCTTTTGGTCTCTAAGGACATCACCAGGAAGGTGGAAAGACAGGCACAGAGTGTGCAGAAACGTCTGCACATGATCATTCCATAAGGGACTTGCATGCAGAACACAGAAAGAACTCCTGCAGCTCAAACACAAAAAGGGCAAACAATCTGAATACACTTTTCTCCAGAATGAAAGTGAAGTCGCTCAGTCATGTCGGACTGTTTGCGACCCTGTGGACTGTAGCCTACAGGCTCCTCCGTCCAGGGCCTTTTCCAGGTGAGAGCACTGGAGTGGGTGCCATTTCCTCCAAAGAACATATACAAATGGCCAATGAGCACGTGAAGTACAAAGAGCTGCCGCTCACGCCCAGCACAGCAGCTACAGCCAAGAGTTCAGACAGTGACACGGGCCGACCAGGGTACAGCAAGCCACACCCACACGCTGAGAGGAGCTGAAAATGGAACAGTG
Source organism: Madoqua kirkii (assembly GCA_006408675.1). Classification (NCBI taxonomy): domain Eukaryota; kingdom Metazoa; phylum Chordata; class Mammalia; order Artiodactyla; family Bovidae; genus Madoqua; species Madoqua kirkii. The sequence continues at coordinate 16,853 of SJYC01106971.1, read as the reverse complement.
CGGCAGAGCCCCAAGAGGAGAAAGGTGGGAGTCACCAAAAGTGCGTGTCCAACAAGAGCCCATCCATGGCTACCTTCACAGGCATCATCCAGGGCAACCAGACCATGGGGACAGTCCAAACATCACCAGCTGACAGCAGAGAAACTAACAGTGGTCTGTCCACATGGTGGACACTGCTTGGCCATAGACAGGAACGAAACAGCAAGGCACGGTTCAGCACAGACGAACCCTGAATACATCACGCTCGATTTAAGTAGCCAGGCATAAGACCACGTATTACGTGATTCTCTTTACATGTCATGTCCAGAACAGGGAAATCCACAGACACAGAAAGTAGATCAATGGTTTCTGGGGATGGGGGTTGGGGGAATAGGGCATTATTGCTAACAGTAATGGTTTGGGGGAATGGTGTGAAATGTTCTAGAATCAGTGATGATTACTCCAAAATTCTATGAATACTGTTTGCTAAGAACAATAACCTGCATGCCTTAAAAGGGTGAATTTTATGTGAATTATACCTACAATAAGCTGGCATTTTTTAAGTGCTTCTAGAAGAAAACAAAAAATAAAAAATATCTTCATGACCCAATATAAGCAAGGATGTTCTAGACAGAAAACAAAAAGAAATAAATGCAGAAGGAAAATCTGACAAATGGGACTTAACAAAAGAGATTACTCCGAGAGTAAAGAGGCCGGCCCCAGACTGGGAGAGGAGAGGCACATTGTGTACCTTCAACAAAGGCTGTATTCAAAACATATAAAGAATGCCTACAAACTGATGGAAAAAGACAACCCAATTTTTTTCTAAATAGGTAAAAGATTTGAACTGACATTTCACAGGAGAGGCTATTTAAATGGCCAATAAACATTTGAAAAGGTTCTCAGCCTCCATCAGTTCAGTTCAGTTCAGTAGCTCAGTCGTGTCCAACTCTTCACGACCCACGAATCGCAGCACGCCAGGCCTCCCTGTCCATCACCAACTCCCGGAGTTCACTCAGACTCACGTCCATCGAGTCCGTGATGCCATCCAGCCATCTCATCCTCGGTCCTCCCCTTCTCCTCCTGCCCCCAATCCTTCCCAGCATCAGAGTCTTTTCCAGTGAGTCAACTCTTCACATGAGGTGGTCAAAGTACTGGAGTTTCAGCTCTAGCATCATTCCTTCCAAAGAAATCCCAGGGCTGATCTCCTTCAGAATGGACTGGTTGGATCTCCTTGAAGTCCAAGGGACTCTCAAGAGTCTTCTCCAACACCACAGTTCAAAAGCATCAATTCTTCGGCGCTCAGCCTTCTTCACAGTCTAACTCTCACATCCACACATGACCACAGGAAAAACCATAGCCTTGACTAGACGGACCTTAGTCAGCAAGGTAATGTCTCTGCTTTTGAATATACTGTCTAGGTTGATCATAACGTTCCTTCCAAGGAGTAAGCGTCTTTTAATTTCATGGCTGCAGTCACCATCTGCAGTGAGTTTGGAGCCCAAAAAAAGTCTGACACTGTTTCCACTGTTTCCCCATCTATTTCCCTTGAAGTGATGGGACCAGAGGCCATGATCTTTGTTTTCTGAATGTTGAGCATTAAGCCAACTTTTTTGCTTTCCTCTTTCACTTTCATCAAGAGGCTCTTTAGTTTTCTTCACTTTCTGCCATAAGGACAGTATCATCTGCATATCTGAGGTTATTTATATTTCTCCCAGCAATCTTGATTCCAGCTTGTGTTTCTTCTAGTCCAGAGGTTCTCATGATGTTCTCTGCATATAAGTTAAATAAACAGGGTGACAGTATACAGCCTTGACGTACTCCTTTTTCTATTTGGAACCAGTCTGTTGTTTCATGTCCAGTTCTAACTGTTGCTTCTTGACCTGCATACAGATTTCTCAAGAGGCAGGTTAGGTGGTCTGGTATTCCCATCTCTTTGAGAACTTTCCACAGTTTCTTGTGATCCACACAGTCAAAGGCTTCAGCACAGTCAATAAAGCAGAGGTAGATGTTTTTCTGGAACTCTCTTGCTCTTTCCATGATCCAGCGGATGTTGGCAATTTGATCTCTGGTTCCTCTGCCTTTTCTAAAACCATCGGGGAGTTCATGGTTCATGTATTGCTGAAGCCTGGCTTGGAGAATTTTGAGCATTACTTTACTAGCATGTGAGATGAGTGCAATTGTGCAGTACAATAAGCGTCAGTAAACGCAGACTACAACCACGCTTCACCACCAGGAGAGCCCCAACTGCAGCATCCGGCACTTCAATGACAGCATCCGCGCTGCACCACCAGGAGAGCCCTAGCGGCAGCATCCGGCAGTAAGGAACGGGGAGAGCCCAGGCGCAGCATCCGAGCTGAGGAATGGGGAGAGTTGGTTCACGGTGGTCAGTAGCTGGTCTGCCCCTGCATTCACTCCCAGGTTAATGTTCTGAACCAAGTGCATACGTGCTTTCCAGAATAAAACATCTGACTTTTAAAAAAAAGAAAGGGGGTTAAGGATCGGAGCCCAGGAGCTCACACACTGCTAGAGGGACTGGGGATCCACGAAGGCCCTTGAAAGGCCTGGGCATCAATCCCACTCCGGGTAAAGCACCAGACACCAGCACTCACAGCCACAAAGCACAGGTATGGAGACACTCATTCCCACGTCACCCATTCGGGACCCAAACTGGAAACAACTGAGTGTCCACACACGGCCTGGCCGTGAGCACTGGCCCCTGCAGACAAGGAGACAGCACCAGGAGCACAACGGGAGAGCACGGGGAGCACAGCGCGCTGGGGAGAGAGGCCCCAGGGCGGGAGGGCGGCCCGCGTCCTCTGCTGGCACCGCTGGCCAGGTGGGGTCGAGGCGCCCTCGTGATGCACAGCTGACCCAGGTCTCCAGCCAGGCATGCTCACACCTGGGGAGAGCTCTGTGCCAACAGGATCCCCACGCCGCTTTCTGTGCTGCAGTAACACACACACTTACGTGAATGCAGTGCACAGATATTTCAAGCCCTTGGCCAGCTGAGAAGGTGGCCAGCTCAGTAGAGTGAGCACCTCCGGCAGAGAGTGGGCAGCTCCCTGGAGGAGGGACCCTAGTGGGAACAGGGCGCGGGGCCTCCCAGGCGCCCACCTCCCAACAGCACGCCTGGCGAGGGCCAGGCCGCAATAGAACCCAGGCCGGCCTCCAAGCTGGCTCCTTCCCCTGAGCCACACGGCCTGCTATGATGGAGGAAGCCCAGGAGCTGACCAGGCAGGTGCCTCCCACTGGTTGGACCCAGGGCTCCCGCTCGGTGGGGAGCTCCTCGCGAGTCAGAGTTGGAGCCAGGCCCACAGCCCTGGGAACATGGCCACACTCTGGGCCTGAACTGCAATCTGGGGCTCCCCACGTGGGGCGCTGGGGGCACTGGGGCCACCACAGGCACACACCCACAGGCAAGCGCTCCCCGCCCCCACCCCACTCATGCAAGCTAAGGGGAAGGAGTCAACAGAGGAAAAAGTAAAATATGGAAGACAGTAACGAGTGAACCTGAAGACAACACCAACAGATGGAGAGATGCACCACGTTCTGGACGGAATGCTGTCGGAACGACTACACTGCCCAAAGCAAGCTCCAGACGCAGTGCAGTCCCTAGCAACACACTGGCTGTATTTCTCACAGAACTACAACAAATCATTTTAAAATTTGCATCAAAACACAAAAGACCCGGCATAGCCAGAACAATCTCGAGAGAAACGAATGGAGCTGGAGAGATGTGTATAAGAGACAGGTGATGCAGACACCCCAGAGGCCTCGGTCAGGGGTGGCCATTGTGATCTAGGGCCACTTGGCAGCGAGGGCTGAGGTGCAGATTGGACGGCACGGTCAGCGCTGCTGCCTGCACCACGAGGCAGGCGACCGTCACAGCCCCGCCCATGCAGCCTCGTCATGGGAAGGGTCTGCGGCTGAGGGTGTCCTGCTCCCAGTCGCGCCGCTCCAGCCCTGCCGCCCACTGAAGCTAGAACCGCCCCACACAGCTCAGAGCCTGGGGGACAGGAGAGCCACACACCACCGGCGGATGAGGGGTCAGGAGTCCAGGACCCGGAACCCAGCTGATCTGCAGGCGCTCTGGGAAGATCCTGCAGCCCCGCCCCCATTATGATGTGGGAGCCCACACCATAATGTGATGGGACTCAGAGGACAGGCTGGCCCTGCAGGAAGGGCAGAGCCAGCAGAAACAGACACAGGGACAGATGCCAGAGCTGCCCGGACCACACCAGCAGCTGCAGGCTGACCTGCCAGACCCAACCTTAAACCCCATCCGTGCACCTGCCCCAGCTCCCCGGAGGCCCCAGAGCAGACGCAGCCCTGTGGCTGGCAGCGCAGTCTGCTCTCAGAGGCCTCCCCAGGCCCACAGGTGATGCCGGGCCATCCCGGAGAGCGGGCTCAGACCCAGGGAGGTGGGGTGCAGGCCAGGCTGCATCTGTACCCCTCACCCACCCCCCTGCCCCAGCCAGCGGGGCTCCAGGCTGTGGCCCGGGCTCGGGCAGCCACAGCCGAGCTGTCATGTGGGCAGAGGAGAGGCTGTCCTCCTAACCGCTGAGGTGTGAAGGCCACCAGGTTGCCATGGTGACTGATCTCTGAGCTCACCGGGCCCGCACAGACATGCCACCACTTCAAGTGCCTCCATTTATTTCCTCTTAGAAAACACACGCAGGGTAGAGGCGCAGCCAACGAATGTGATGAAAGTCAGGCCACGGGGTCAAGGGCAGCGGACACTCTGAGAGACCAGTGGGTCTCTGGGGACATGCTCCCTCGGCAGAGCCTGGAGCAGGAAGGGGGCTGGTGTCAAGCCCCAGGTCGCCCATCCACAGAACAGGAGGGCAGCTCATCCCCGACCCCCAGGACAGAGGGCCTCGTGAGGATGTGAGCAGAGGGGAGAGGGTCCCTACGCCAGGCCGCCCAGGGCCGCGCATGGGAACCCCGCCCTCGGCCCCCGGCCCCCACAGGTCCAGCCACCTGACCCTGCGCCAGGCCCCCAGGCCGTCTGCGGGTGGGGAGGCGAACATGCCAGGGATGGGCCTGAGCCTGCTGAGCTGCCGCGGCTTGACCCAGCCCCCCGGCGGTGCTGACCCGGACCCGCAGGGAAGAGGCACAGCACTGGGGCCCAGCCTGGGGAGTGGCCTTGCCTCAGCCGCAGGGGCACGGACGTGAGACTGTAGGCCGCTGACAGGACGGAGACCGGGCCCTCTTGGGTAACTCAGTGCCCTGGACGTGGCATTCTGACAGCTGCCAGGAAAGCTTTTCATTAAAAAAAGAAAAGAAAACGAACTGAGGAAAATCTATCTGGCAAACCCCCAAGGTAGCAGCCTGCAAAGAGAAAACAGCAAGACTGCCTCCCACACACCCTGCACCCCCGGCTTTCACTCACGAGTCCCGCTGCTGAGGGGGCTCGTGGGCCATGAGCCGGCAAGCCAAGGCCAGTCGGCCCCCGTCTGCCGCCCCAGAGCCGTGGGCCCGGGGGCCTCCCGCCTGTGGGTCACTCATCACTCAAGGAACCAAGCCCCTCCACCTGCCAGACGGGGTGATCCCAACCAGACAAGCCCACGTCTACTGGAAAAGCACAGGCCTCGCCCCAACCAAGCCAGAACTAAGACCCCACACCCCGCATCCCCACCGCCCGATCTGCCGGGACGAGCCGTTCTCGTCCACCTCTGTGCTTGACTGCTCTGGAAAAATCTGATGAGATGAGCAACTCTGAGGTGCCTGATACTTGAATCAGCCAGAGGGAGCGTCTCCAGCTCCTGAAATACAAGCTGAAAAGAACAGGAGAAAAGACAGTGACTGACTGAGTCCCAGGTAACACGTCAAGTGCGTCACCCAGGCTTCCCTGCCTCGGGCTTCCTCCCGAGAGATGGGACGCGCCTCGGACTCCGTGCACCCGGGCCTCCCTGCCTCGGGCTTCCTCCCGAGAGATGGGACGCGCCTCGGACTCCGTGCACCCGGGCCTCCCTGCCTCGGGCTTCCTCCCGAGAGATGGGAAGCACTTTCGACACCACACACCCGGGCTCTCGCCGAGGCCCTCCTGGGCCACAGCAACTCCCGTGCGAGGCCCGCCAGACCGTGTGCTCCAGGGCAGCGGGACGCACGGCCAAGGCCACTGTTGGGGCCAGCTCTCAGCCCCCAGGACGGACACACCTCTAGGGAGCTAAACAAGACCAGAGGACCCAGCACATCAGCTGACGTGTTTCCTGATGCGTCTGTTTTCCACGTTTTAACCCAATGTGACAAACGCTTGCCGATGTCCAACTCACTAAGCATCGCAATAGAGACTAGGTTTACCAAGGTAAACAGGACACCCCCCCTTCCAGGACATTACAGTCGGGAAACCAGTGGGGAGCACAACCAGCTTAAAGCAAGTCTGCTGTGGAAAGTACAAGAACAGGAAGGATTACAATTCGTCAGGTCTCACTGGTGACCCCAGAAGGCGGAGAAGTGGTTACACACATGTGTCTGTGTGCGCATGGTGGGCGTGAGTATACACGTTTTATATGAGTTACGTGTATGTATGTGCATGGTGGGTGTGAGTATACACGTTTTGTATGAGTTACACACGTGTATGTATGTGCATGGTGGGTGTGTGTGTACTTTTTAAAATTGTAACTTTAAAAAGAATGGTTTAGAATGAAAACTGGGGAAAAAACACAAAAAAAAATACAGTCCCAGAAAGAAAGAAGAAAGTGTGTGACTCAGAAATATTGCAGAAACAATGATTGAAAACTTGGCAAAGTTGGTGGAAAAATACCCTACAGACTCAAGAAGCTGCATCAATCTGAAACCAGGTGAACCTGAAGAAATCCACTCCCAGACAAATCACAACCAAGTTTTTGAAGACTAAAGACACAGAAGAATCTTGAAAGTAGCCACAGATAAACAGCATGCTACCTTCAGGAGAATGACTGAAGCAACAGTGGTTCTCACCAGAAACAGGGGTGGTGGGGGGAGGAAGCAGTGGCACGTCTCCCAAATGCTGAGAGGAAAGAAGCTGTGAACCTTGACGCTGGCATCCAAGGGCCTTCCGAACAAAGCAGAAACAGACCGGATCAGGGAAGGAGACCGGAAAGAACCTGTCCCCGCACATCTGCTCTGTCAGAGGCAGTTTGTCTTAAGGAAGGAAGTACCGTGGAAAGAAAGGGATGAGGGGAAGGGCGTGAGGAAGGCAGGGAGGGGATGCTGAGGGAAGGCGGCATCGGCTTGAGAGGGAAGGAGCGGGACCAGGAGTGCTTCTCCTCTCAGGTGTTAAGGATCACTTGAGAGTAAACACTGCTGCACTGGGGTGGTTCTCAACATACACTCAAGTAATTTCATTAAAGGGAGGGAAAACCCACATAAAGAAGGTAAGGCTTCCACACCTCACTTGCTGTGCTATGATGCTGGTGCCAGGAGACCGGCAAGTGGGCCTGTGGGATCCACAGAGCAGGGTTATAGCACAGAAATGAAACTCAAATCAAATCCATTCATTATGCAAAAAAAAAGAACTGAAAACAGGTTACAGATCTAAATTGGAACATAAAACCATAAACCTTTTAAACAAAAATACAGGAGAAAAGTCTTCATGACCAAGGGTTAGCTGAAGAGTTCTTAAATATGACATCAAAGCATGATCCGTACAAGAAAAAACTCATGAGCTGGACTTTATCAAAGTTTAAAGGCTTTGTTCTGAAAGACGGTGATGAGAGAAATGTTCATAAATCATGTATCTGATAAAGGACAACATGCAGAGGCCTCTGTAAACTGAACAGTCAAAAAACCAACCATCTAATTAGGAAACAGACAGACGACCTAAATGGACACCTTGCCAAAGAGCAGCTACAGACGAGCACGAGGGAACACACAGAGCGTCATCAGCGATGGGCACGCGCGTACAGAGTACAGACGCTGAGGGGCACGAGGCAAAGTGCGCAGCATCGTCAGCGACGGGCGCGCGCGTGCAGAGTATCCACAGACGCTGAGGAGCACGAGGGAAAATGCGAGCGTCCTCAGCGACCAGGGGGCGCGCGTACAGAGTACAGACGCTGAGGAGCACGTGGGAAAGTGCGCAGCACTGTCAGCGACTGGGGCGTGTGTACAGAGTATCTACAGACGCTGCGGAGCACGTGGGAAAGTGCGAGCGTCCTCAGCGACCAGGGGGCGCACGCGTACAGAGTACAGACGCTGAGGAGCACGAGGGAAAATGCGAGCGTCGTCCGCAACTGGGGCGCGTACAGCACCGAGAGCCCCTGTGTGCATCAACGAGAACAGCCAGCGTTTCCTTGACTGACACTGCTCTTTTAAACACTGCTAGTGTCGGGCACGGGAGGCATATACGGAGACCGGTTACCCACTCACGGCCGTCAGGAAGGTAAGATGCTACAGCCACCCGGGAGAGCAGCCTGGCTGTCTCTTACAGCGCTGAACGCACACTCAGCAGACGGCGCACCAATCGCCCCCTGCATATCTGTGGCGGAGAAGGTCAGGTGTGCACAAAACCCTGGGCTGCATATACACACGCTGCGACTCTCTGTAAAGTCAAAAACTGGACGCGGCTCAGATGGCTTTCAAGCAGGCGAGCAGGCCCACGATCTGACGCCCCACACTGGAGCACCACGCGGCAAGCACACGGCCGACGTGCTGGGGACCCACAGCAGCCTAAGGGGTCTCAGAGGCGGCACGCTGAGTGGAATAAAGAGCCGACCTCAAAAGGGGACACACGCACAACCCCACTTCCATAACAGCCTCAACGTGAGAAAATTATGCTCCACAGACAAGAGACACAGGGTTCCTACCTCAGGGCTGAAGGAGGGGGTTTACAGGGTTGATGGGACAGCTCTGTGTCCTTGACTGTGGGAGTGGTTACGTGAAAATGTGTGTGTGCTAAATACTTATGATAAACTTTGGCAGGCCTGTACACCAGAACCCGGTAGCGTCGTACACAAGGAGTGCGTGTGAGAGCGGGAGGCCCTGAAGGAGGTCAGGGTCAGCTGAGGCTTCACTGCAGCGCAGCCTCCTGGCTGGGACTTCTGCTGTTTGACAGGGCGTGGCCGGTGGACCTGTCAACCGTGCCCACACCCTGACCCCCAGGCCGGACAGGATGAGATCAGCCTGGACTAACCGGCAGGCCCGGGGCCACCACAGGAGCCCTTAAAAGCACCGAACCTTGACTAGCTGGTGGAGATCCAAACCCATGAGGGAGCCGATGCCTGCTGCCGGACTGAGCAGGCACGGCTCGTGGAAAGGCGCTGGGCTCTGCCAACAGCCAGGGGAGCGTGAGGCCTCCTCGCGCCCAGAGCCCCAGCCAGCACCGAGGCTCCGGCTGGCGCCGTGGTCGCAGCCCGGGGATGCCAAGCCCAGAACCTGGCGCCACGTCAGACTTCTGGCCCACAGTCTCAGTGCTCTCTCCAGCCGGGAAGTGCGCAGCGACCCCTTAGAGCAGCAGAGGGAGCTGACGCAGAGCGGCTTTCAGCTGGGGCTTTGGGGACACGGGAGCACCCGAGACAACCTCACTGGCATCCAGTGGGTGAGGTCAGCGGTGCTGCTAGACATCACCCCAGGCACAGGACGCTGCCCCCAACAAAGGCCTGTCCAGTCCCAAACGTCACTGTGCTGAGGAGGAGAGACCCCAGGCTGCGGTGCATGGACGGCGTCGTCACTGGGGAGGACTGTGGGATCTCTGCACTGTTTCTGCAACTCCTGTTTGAACTAAGATTATTTCAGAATTTAGGTGTTTTTAAATAAACACACATAATCACAAGACAGTAGATGGGGAGGCACAGCGTCCACAACACTAGAGGTGGGTAGAGAATAAAGTTCTTCGGGAATCTTGGGCACATGCAAGCTAAGGGGAAGGAGTCAACAGAGGAAAAAGTAAAATATGGAAGACAGTAACGAGTGAACCTGAAGACAACACCAACAGATGGAGAGATGCACCACGTTCTGGACGGAATGCTGTCGGAACGACTACACTGCCCAAAGCAAGCTCCAGACGCAGTGCAGTCCCTAGCAACACACTGGCTGTATTTCTCACAGAACTACAACAAATCATTTTAAAATTTGCATCAAAACACAAAAGACCCGGCATAGCCAGAACAATCTCGAGAGAAACGAATGGAGCTGGAGGAATCAGGCTCCATGACTTTAGACTGCACTGCAGAGCTACAGTGCTGGAAACACTGGTACAGGCGCAGAAGCAGACGCACAGGCACCTCCCCGCTGGCCCAGGGTCAGGGTCCACTGCAGGGAGCCCAGGTGCCAGCCATGGTCAGGGAACGAAGATCCCACATGCTGCTCAGCCAAGAAGCCAAAAGGGCCACTCGAAAAACAGACACAGAGGTCAGCGTAACAGGACAGAGAGCTCAGAAATGAACCCACTGTCAGTCAATCTACCACAAAGAAGGCAAGAATATACAATGGAGAAAACAGAGTCTCTAATAAATGGTGCGGGGACGGCTGGATAGCTCCATGTAAAAGAATGAAATTACAATATGCGCAGAAGCAGACGCACAGGCACCTCCCCGCTGGCCCAGGGTCAGGGTCCACTGCAGGGAGCCCAGGTGCCAGCCATGGTCAGGGAACGAAGATCCCACATGCTGCTCAGCCAAGAAGCCAAAAGGGCCACTCGAAAAACAGACACAGAGGTCAGCGTAACAGGACAGAGAGCTCAGAAATGAACCCACTGTCAGTCAATCTACCACAAAGAAGGCAAGAATATACAATGGAGAAAACAGAGTCTCTAATAAATGGTGCGGGGACGGCTGGATAGCTCCATGTAAAAGAATGAAATTACAATATTCTCTAACACTGTATACAAAAATAAACTCAAAATGGATTAAAGACCTAAATGTAAGACAAGGTACTAAAAACTCCTAGAGGAGAACAGAGGCAGAAGACTCTGACACACATTACAGCAGTTTTAGATCTCTCCTGAAGGAAACAAAAGTAAAAATAAGCAACAAATGGAGCCTAATTAAATTTAAAAGTTTTGACACAGCAAAGAAAACCATTGGCAAAATAAGAAAACAAAGGACAACCTACTGCAAGGGGGAAGAGATCTGCCAGTGATATGACCAACAGGGATTAATATCCAACATATATAAGCAGCTCATACAACTCATCAAAAACACAAACAAACTGGTTAAAAAAATTGCACAGAAGAACTGAATAGACATTTTTCCAAAGAGGAAATGTATAAACAGCTGACAGGCATATGAAAAGATGCTCAACACTTGTAATCATCAGGGAAACGCAAATCACAACCACAGTGAGCCATCACCCCAGACCCCTGAGAACGGCCATCATCAAAAAGAACCAACAGCAAATGCTGGAGAGAGTGTGGAGAGAAGAGAGCCCTTGCACATTGCTGGGCGGGATGTGAGGGGGTGCACCTACGGAGAACAGTATGAGGGTCTCTCAAAGAATGAAAATGGAACTTCTGTCTGATCCAGCAATTCCACTCCTGGGTACATGAAAAAAATGCACCAAAGACACTAATTTGAAAAGACACACCCAGACCCATGTTCATGGCAGCACTCACAACCCCCAAGGCACGGCAGCGACCTGAGTGCCCCGAAGAGGAGCAGATAGAGCAGGTGCGGAAACGCGGAAACCAACTCCGCCACACACAGGAGCGGGGTTTTGCCATCTGCAGAATGGACAGGCTTAGCACCGCGCCAAGTGAAACAGTGAAAGACAAGGAATCTGAAAAATACAACAGACTAGTGAGCAAAACAAAAAAAGGAGATTCACAGATACAGAGAAGGACTCACTGGCAATGGTCAGGGGAGGGCCAGTGCAGGCTGGAGAGTGAAAGGGGAAGCCACTGGGTGTGAGCCGAGAGCGCGGATGTGCTTGCGGATACCGCCGATGTCATACGGCAGCAGTGAGCAGAGAGCGACTTCAGAAAGCAACACACACACACACAGACAAGACAAACAACAGGGAGGAAGGACAGTGAGCAGAGAGCGACTTCAGAAAGCAACACACACACACACACAGACAAGACAAACAACAGGGAGGAAGGACAGTGAGCAGAGAGCGACTTCAGAAAGCAACACACACACACACACACACACACACACACACACACACACACACACACAAAGACAAACAACAGGGAGGAAGGACAGTGAGCGAAGAGCGATTCAGAAAGCAACACACACACACAGACAAACAAGAGGGAGGAAGGACAGTGGAGAGCGACTTCAGAAAGCAACGCACACACACACACACCAGAGGAAGGAAGGACAGACCGTCCCTAGAATCCCGTCAAGCAGAGGTCCGCAGCAGCTGCGCAGGAAGGCGAGCCCCAAGTGTAGTCGGGTCCCCGCCTCCATGAACCACAACCCCAGACTCAGCCCCTCAACACTGAGGTCACGGTTGTGACTCTGACCCCAGTGAGTACCCAGAGACCCCAGCCTGACCTGGCAGCCTGCATGGCTGCTGGGGCCCCAGGCTGCACCCCAGCTCTCACAGATGATACCTGCGGAACACAGGGTGGATCCTCACTGAAGAGACGCACACAGGATGCAGGACTGAGCTGAGGGCACGGCCGTCAGAGGCGCACACCCACTGAGGGGCTTCCTGGCACACTCCTGGCCCAGCATGCACAGACCCGCCCAGGAGCCCCCAGTGCCACGGGGTGCCAGCACTGAGGGCCCCCAGAGCCCGTGTGAGGGAGGCGGCCTCCAGCACGCAGGCCGTGCACAGCGGTGTTCCGAGGGGGCCGGGGCCGCCCGGGCAGAGTCTGTGCACGCCAGGCCTTCCTGCCTGTCTCCTCAGGTGCGCTCCTGGGACAGCAGAGTGCTGGACAGCTCATGAGAGCCAGAGGACAGGAGGGCGGGTGGTGGGGCCACAGTCAACCACAGGCCGCCCCCGGCTCCGGAAGGGGCGCTGCCGGTGTGGGGGGCCAGCCGGCCAGGCCAGGGGAGACCCCCCCCCCCGAGTCCCACAGGAACAGGAACTACTGCCCCCAGGCACACACTCTTCCTCCAGGCCTCCCCGCCCCACAGCTTTCCCATTGCCGCGAGCTGCCCAGAACCTTCGAGGACCCGTCCCACACACGTGGGCTCTCGTGGGCATCCGCCACGGCAGGCTTCTGCTACCAGCAGGACCCGATCAGAAGCACGTCAGGTTGGAGTCAGACACGGCTGGGACCCCCGTCTCTAGGGCTGGTGACACCACCAGCCCGCACGCAGAAGGGCAGAGCCGGTGCCAGGATCCCCAGGGGGCAGGTGCCATCCAGAGGCCTAGAGAAACAGAAGGGCCCGCACGGCAGAAATGCCAGGGCAGCCAGCTCAGCGAGCAGGCGCCCCTCATTATTCAATACTCACTCTGTAAATCGAGAACTAACGTTCAGGGGGCTGGTGACTGACATAATTACAATTTAAAAGGGGCAATTAATCTTCGGCTTGTTCCTTGCCTCGCCAGGAGCCGCGGGCTCGTGGGCACCAGCCAGCACGTGGGCGAGCACACCCAGCCTCCCTGCCGCTCCGCCCAGCCTGGGGGTCCCCGCACCCGACTCGTGAGTGGCTGCAGGCAGCACAGAGGTCCGGGGAGAGGCGGGCAGAGTAGGGGAGGGTGGGCACTCAGGGAGGCAGGGGTGCATGGGGCTCCTGCTGCCTGCCTGCATCACCGCAGCCGCCCAGGCCCGGCCACCGACACAGGCAGACTCGACCAAGCCCAGCAAGGCACTTCTGGTCTCTTCTGGTAGACCAACACAGAGTTCTCCTGAAGGACACAGTCCTGGGGGAAGCAGCCTGAAAGAAAAAGACCCGGGAACCAGCTCTACTGCACGGCGCCTGGGTCTCATTGCTTCCCTGCCCTGAGCTCGGAGGTGGCCGCGCCAGTGGAGACATCCCAGCACAACATCTGTTCTGGCCTGGTAACCACATCCTGGCAAAGCCCTGCAGCTGATTTCGGGGGGGTGCAGGCCCTCTGCCGGCCTCAGGGCCCACCGGCTGCACCAGCGATGGTCTGAGGGCATCAGGGTCACAGGTTGGGCCAAGGGGACATGAGCGTGAGTCCCAACATAGCAGTGCTGCCAGAATGAAGAGACAGGTCCATCTGTGAGCCCGCCGTGCTCCGTGTGAGATACCGGGGGAGGACCAGGCCCAATGTGGCCTGTGGGGGGTGGGGAGGGGGGCACCAAGGCCTCAGGTGTGGAGAAGCAGCTGTCTTTCATGGAGGATGATGGTGCCCGCTGGGCCTCCCGTCTCCCTGCAGCTGGGGACACTGTGCCCTGCAGCCAGAGGCCGTGCTGACCCGGGAGGAACGCAGCACCGCCCCGTGAGCACAGCCTCCCCACACGCCTGATGAACCCCATGGCTGAAGCGTCCACAGAGACAGACGACCAGGGTCCCGGCATGTGGACCCCAAGGCCCCCACACATGCAGACAGCCAGTCAGGGTCAAGGGCAACCCTCCAAGGTGATGAAGAACCAGGCAAAGGGTAAGAGACCACGGGGGCTTTTTTCTGCAAACGCGTTAACTACCTCTGGACAAGCGACTAACAGACGGGTCAGCTTTGAAACTGGTCAGCTTTAACCCCAAGACAGGAGGCCAGGCAGCCAGAGGAAGCGCTGGATGGCACTTGTACTTGTTGGCTTTTGAGCAATGTCGATGTGCTCTCTACTCATGATAAAATCGTGCGTGAAAGAACCAACAGAAGGGCAGGACAGCTGCCCCCTGCTGTGCTGCGTCCCTAGCCCCCATCTCCCCAGGGCACCCGGAGACTGCTGCAGCGCCGCTGCATCTCCATTTTCACTGCTGTCCTTAAACTCTTCCTTCGCTTCTTCAGAAAGCTGGTTTTAAAACTTTATGTAGCTAGCGCAGTGGGAAACTGATCATGTGTGGAAGCCGTCGCGTGGAGAGACCCAGGAGATGCCGTGAGCTCTGAGGGGCAGACCCGAATCTGACTCGCACGCTGCTAAAGGGAAACCCTGTTACCAACACAAACGGCACAGTGAGATGTTCTTTTCAAACAATCAGATGTTAAAGTAAGACTGACAAGGAAGAGCCCAGGCTCTGTGCTGCGCCCTTACTGCAGCCTCAGCAGAGGCTCCCACAGGACAGGCTGAGACTCAGGCTGCAGGACCATCCTGGTGCCCTCGGGGAGTAGGGAGGGAATCAGAGATAAACAAGACAAAGACTTCTTCTTGCCCTGGGGAGTTTATAGCCTACTCAGGCAGAGATAGTTTCACTGAGTTCCACAAGGCTGTGGTCCATGGGATCAGATCCATTAGTTCTCTGTGATTCTGGGGCCACCCAAGACAGAGAGGTCATGGTGGAGAGGGTCACGGTGGAGAGAATCTGGTCCACTGGAGAAGGGAATGGCAAACCACTTCAGTATTCCTGCCTTGAGAAGCCCATGAACAGTATGAAAAGGCTAGGACACTGAAAGAGGAACTCCCCAGGTCGGTAGGTGCCCAATATGCTACTGGAGATCAGTGGAGAAATAACTCCAGAAAGAATGAAAGGATGGAGCCAAACCAAAAACAATACCCAGCTGTGCATGTGACTGGTGATAGAAGCAAGATCCGATGCTGTAAAGAGCAATATTGCATAGGAACCTGGAATGTCAGGTCCATGAATCAAGGCAAATTGGAAGTGGTCAAACAAGAGATGGCAAGGGTGAATGTCGACATTCTAGGAATCAGCAAACTAAAATGGACTGGAATGGGTGAATTTAACTCAGATGACCATTATATCTACTACTGTGGGCAGAAATCCCTCAGAAGAAATGGAGTAGCCATCGTGGTCAACAAGAGAGTCCAAAATGCAGTACTTGGATGCAGTCTCAAAAACGACAGAATGATTTCTGTTTCCAAGATAAATCATTCAATATCACAGTAATCCAAGCCTATGCCTCAACCAGCAACGCTGAAGAAGCTGAAGTTGAATGGTTCTATGAAGACCTACAAGACCTTCTAGAACTAACACCCCCAAAAGATGTCCTTTTCATTATAGGGGACTGGAATGCAAAAGTAGGAAGTCAAGAAACACCTGGGGTAACAGGCAATTTGGCCTTGGAATATGGAATGAAGCAGGGCAAAGGCTAATAGAGTTTTGCCAAGAGAATGCACTGGTCATAGCAAACACCCTCTTCCAACAACACAAGAGTAGACTCTACACCTGGACATCACCAGATGGTCAACACCGAAATCAGACTGATTATATTATATGCAGCCAAAGATGGAAAAGCTCTATACAGTTAGCAAAAACAAGACTGGGAGCTGACATGGCTCAGATCATGAACTCCTTATTGCCAAATTCAGACTTATATGGAATGAAGCAGGGCAAAGGCTAATAGAGTTTTGCCAAGAGAATGCACTGGTCATAGCAAACACCCTCTTCCAACAACACAAGAGTAGACTCTACACATGGACATCACCAGATGGTCAACACCGAAATCAGACTGATTATATTATATGCAGCCAAAGATGGAAAAGCTCTATACAGTTAGCAAAAACAAGACTGGGAGCTGACATGGCTCAGATCATGAACTCCTTATTGCCAAATTCAGACTCAAATTGAAGAAAGTAGGGAAAACCACTAGATTGTTCAGGTATGACCTAAATCAAATCCCTTATGATTATACAGTGGAAGAATGCTCAAACTACCGCACAATTGCACTCATCTCACACGCTAGTAAAGTAATGTTCAAAATTCTCCAAGCGAGGCTTCAACAGTACATGAACCGTGAACTTTCAGATGTTCACAACAGAGGACGACAGAGGATGAGAGGACGACAGAGGATGAGATGGTTGGATGGCATCACCAAGTTGATGGGTTTGGAAAAGGCAGAGGAACCAGAGATCAAATTGCCAACATCCACTGGATCGTCAAAAAAGCACCAGAGTTCCAGAAAAACATCTACTC